>CAUYPK010117019.1:0-18092 GCA_963574355.1 Loris lydekkerianus
TGTTACCAGCATCTCCACCTTCTACAAAGTGGGTTGTTTTTTTCTTCATTCCCCCCCGTGGAGATGATAACTTAAAGGGCCACAAGAAGTTATTTGCTTCTTTGAAGCGTTTTCCAACAGTATAGATCTCATGAATCAGATTCTCCATGCAGATGATGCCGTATTTACCAAGAGATCGTGCAATCAAACTGTTATCAGTCAACGCAATTCGTTTCTTATTGATTTTGCCATAACCACGCTTGTAGATTAGCTCATTTACTGACTTCAGGTTTGGGTACCCCCATGCAATATATGGTTCTACAATCCTCAGCATGTTAATGGGAGCCTTGTTGAGCTTAACAAAAGTTCCATTGAAGATCTGGTGAAGGCGAAGAAGCTGCAACACTTTCCGGACCTTTGGACTCACACCATTGATACCTCTGATCCTGATGACAAATGCCAATTTTGGTTCTGCAGGTACATAGAAGTTGCCAGCTTTTCTTGCCATCCTAGCCATCTGAATCTCAGTTCTGTACATCTGCCTATATTCTTTATGATAATGCTTAGCTTTTTCATGGATAAGCTTCCTCCTTGCCTTTCGAAGCATCTTTTGGGCACACTTCTTTCTCAGACGCTTGATCTTCAGCTCTGTGAAATTCTTTCGCTTTTTCTTAAGGGTTTCTGGCACAGCAGGAAGCTTCTTTTTCTTCTCTTCAACACCCTCCATGGTTCCAGCCGGAAAAAGAGCTATTTTATTTTATTTTAGAGACAGAGTCTCAGTTTGTCATCCTCGGGAGAGTGGCATGGCGTTATAGCTCATAGCAACCTCAAACTCCTGGGCTCAAGTGATCCTCTTCCCTTAGCCTCCTGAGTAGCTGGGACTGAGGCACCCGCCACCATGCCCAGCTATTTTTATATTTAATATAATTTATTTATTTAGAGACAGAGTCTCACTATGTCATCCTTTTCCCTTTTTTTTTTTGTCACCCTTAGTAGAGTGCCGTGCGGTCACAGCTCACAGCAACCTTAAACTTGGGCTTAAGCAATTCTCATGTCTCAGCCTCCCTAGTAGCTTGGACTATATGTGTCTGCCACAATGCCTGGCTATTTTTTTGTTGTAGTTGTCTTGTTTGGCAGGCCTGGGCTGGGTTTGAACCCATCAGTCCTGGTATATATGGCTAGCACCCTAGCCACTGAGCTACAGGCACTGAGCCTGCCCAGCTATTTTTATAGACAAGGTCTTGCTCTGGCTCAGGCTGGTCTCAAACCTGTAAGCTCAGGCAATCCACTCTCCTCCGCCTCCCAGAGTGCTGGGATTACAGGCGAAAGCCACTGTGCCTGGCCCTAGAGGCCAGGAGTTTGAAAACCAGCTTGGGTGTTGGCTGGGCACAGTGGCTCATGCCTGTAATCCTAGCACTCTGGGAGGCCAAGATGGATAGATTGCTTGAGCCCAGGAGTTTGAGACCAGAATAAGCAAGAGCAAGACCTTGTCTCTATTTTTATTTTTTGAGACAAAGCCTCAAGCTGTCACCCTGGGTAGAGTACTGTGACATCACAGCTCACAGCAACCTCAAACTCCTGGGCTCAAGCAATTCTCCTGCTTCCACCTCCCAAATAGCTGGGACCACAGGCGCCTGCCACAACACCTGGCTATTTTTGGTTTCAGCCGTCATTGTTGTTTGGCGGGCCCAGGTTGGATTTGAACCCGCCAGCTCAGGTGTATGTGGCTGGCACCTTAGCCGCTTGAGCCACAGGCACTGAGCCAAGACCTTATCTCTAAAAATAGCCCAGAATTGTATCTGTGTCCTAGACTCAGGAGGCTGAGGCAAGAGGATTGCTTGAGTCCAAGAGCTAGGGTTGCTGTGAGCTGCAATGACGCCTTGACACTTTACCAAGGATGACAAAGTGAGACTCTTTTGCAAAATAAATGAATAAATAAAAATAAGGGCCAGGCCTGGTGTCTCACCTGTAATCCCAGCACTTGGGAGGCCGAGGTGGGTAGATTGCCTGAGCTAACAAGTTGGAGACCAGTCTGAACCAGAGCAAGATCTTATCTCTAAAAATAGCTGGGCATTGTATCGGGTCCCAGCTACTTGGGAGGCTAAGGCAAAAGAATCACTTAAGCCGAAGAGTTTGAAGTTGCTATGAGCTGTGATGTCACAGCACTCTACCGAGGGTGACAAAATGAGACTGTCTCAAAATATAAATAAATAAATAAATAGCCTGGGCAACATAGCAAGAGTCTCTCTCTACTAAAATTTAAAAATTAGGCCGTGGCTCAGCACCCATAGCTCAGTGGTGACAGTGCCAGCCACATACACCAAGGCTGGAGGGTTTGAACCAGGCCCAGGCCAGCTAAACAATAATGACGGCTGCAACAGAATATAGCTAGGGCTTTGTGGTGGGTGCCTGTAGTCCCAGCTACTTGGGAGGCCGAGGCAAGAGAATTGCCTAAGCCCAAGAGTTGGAGGTTGCTGTGAGCTGTGACACCACAGCACTCTACCGAGGGTAACATAGTGAGACTCTGTCTCAAAAAAATAAAAATGATAAAACTTAGGCTGCATGGCTGGGCGCGGTGGCTCATGCCTATAATCCTAGCACTCTGGGAGGCCGAGGTGGGCAGAGCCTTTGAGCGCATAAGTTCAAGACCAACCTGAGCGAAAGCAAGACCCTGTCTTCAATAAAAATAGAAAAATTGAGGGGCAGCACCTGTGGCTCAGTCGGTAAGGCGCCAGCCCCATATTTTGAGGGTAGCAGCCTCAAACCCAGCCTCAGCCGAACTGCAACAAAAAAATAGCTGGACGTTGTGGCACGTGCCTGTAGTTCCAGCAACTTGGGAGGCTGAGGCAAGAGAATCGCTTAAACCCAGGAGTTGGAGGTTGCTGTGAGCTGTGTGAGGGTGATAAAGTAAAACTCTGTCTCTAAAAAAAAAAAAAAAAAAAAAAAAAAATTGAGGAAAAAAGATCACTTGAGTCCAAGAATTGGAGGTTGCTATGAGCTATGATGCATGGCATTCTACCCTGGGCAACAGCTCGAGACTCTGTCTAAAAAAAAAAAATAGGGCGATGGCCCCATATGCCGAGGGTGGTGGGTTCAAACCCAGCCCCGGCCAAACTGCAAAAAAAAAAATAGCTGGGCGTTGTGGCGGGCGCCTGTAGTCCCAGCTGCTCGGGAGGCTGAGGCAGGAGAATCGCGGAAGCCCAAGAGTTACAGGTTGCTGTGAGCTGTGTGACATCATGGCACTCTACCCGAGGGCGGTACAGTGAGACTCTGTCTCTACAAAAAAAAATAAAAATAATAATAAAAAAAAATATTTAAAACGGACCAGGCACAATAGCTCACACCTGTAATCCCAGTACTTGGGAGGCCAAGGTGGGTAGATTGCCTGAGCTCACAGTTTCAAGACCAGTCTGAGCAAGAGCAAGATCCCGTCTCTAAAAATAGCCAGGCACTATGGTGGGCACCTGTAGTCCCAGCTACTCAGGAGGCTGAGGCAAGAGAATTACTTGAGCCCAAGAGTTTGAGGTTGTTGAGAGCTAAGATCTCTAAGCACTCTATCGAGGGTGACAAAGTGAGACTGTCTCAAACAAGGTAAATAAACAAGTATAAAAAGTAAAAATTAGGCCCCATGCAATGGCTCATGTCTATAATCCTAGCACTCTGGGAGGCCGTAGTGGGTGGATTGCTTGAGCTGACAGGCCAGCCTGAGCCAGAACACTAAAAATACAAAAAACTGAGGCAAGAGGATCGTTTGAGCCCAAGAATTGGAGGTTGCTGTGAGCTATGACGCCATGGCATTCTATCCAGGGCAACATCAACAGCTTGAGATTCTGTCTCTAAAAAATAAAAATTTAAAAATTAGGGCAGCACCTATGGTTCAGTGAGTAGGGCACCAGCCCCATATACCAAGGGGGGCGTGTTCAAACCCAGCCCCAGCCAAAATGCAACAACAAAATAAATTGCCCAGCATTGTAGCATGCACCTGTAGTCCCAGCTACTAAGCCCAAGAGCTGGAGGTTTCTATAGCACTCTACCAAGGGCAACAAAGTTGAGACTCTATCTCTAAAAAAAAAATTAAAAATTAGCTGGGTATGGTGGTGCACCTGTAAGTAGTGTCAGCTACTTAGGAGGCCACGGCAGGAGGATGGCTTGAACCCAAAAGTTAAGAGATTGCAGTGAGCTATGATGATGCCTTGGCACTCCAGCCTGGGTGACAAGAGTGAAACCCTGTCTCAAATAAATAAATAAATAAATAAATAAATAAATAAAAGCCCTTTTAAAGCTAACCACAGTGATATGCTCCAGAATTCAGGAGGCAAAGTAGTATCATGTGCTTTGAAATGCACTAGAGGAAAAATGGTTTGAGGCTGCACAGAGAAAGGAAGAGGGGAGAAGACACTGACAGACCGCATGTAAAGTGAAATGTTCAAAGTGACATTCAGACCTTGCTATGATCTGAATGTTTGTGTGTCATCAAATTCCTATGTTGAGGCTTGGCACCCATGGCTTAGTGGTCAGGGTGCTGGCCACATACACCGAGGCAGGCAGGTTCAAACACTGCCCAGGCCTGCTGAACAAAATGACAACTGCAACCAAAAAATAGCCGGGCGTTGTGGTAGGCGCCTGTAGTCCCAAGCTACTTGGGAGGCTGAGGCAAGAGAATCGCTTAAGCCCAAGAGTTTGAGGTTGCTATGAGTTGTGACATCACGGCACTCTACCGAGGGCAACAGCTTGACCCTCTCTCTCCCAATTTAAAAAAAAAAAAAAAAAAGGAATCCGAGGCAGTTTGGGTTGGGAGGTGGTTTATGGGAGACACAGTGAGCTTGGATCATACCTATGAGGCCAGTGTTATCTGGCATATATTTGAAAATCTTCTATAATACAAAAATGCATCTTAAGTTTTAAAAAGTGCCCTTTGAGAGATTTATTCAGGAATGTCTGTGGATGAAAATAGCACCCAACACCACCCCAGAGAGGGGCTGAAAGGGGTGTGATGGAGGAGAGAGTGAGGAGGCTGTGGGTGGGAGACCTGGGTTGGCTCTACTATCTCTTCACTTTCATTATAGTTAGACCAGAATGAAGTGATTATTAACAAAAGGACAAACAGAAAAAGTGTCCAGGACCCCAGGGCCAGTCATCTCTGACTAGTGACATAACCCTCCTCCTCCTGGCAGGAGTCCAAGAGTCTAAATGCTCATTCCCCACCAGGGATGGCAGCTCACACCTATAATCCTAATACTTTGGGAGGCTGAGATGGGTGGATTGCTTAAGCTCAGGAGTTTGAGACCAGACTAAGAGCAAGACCCCATCTCTACTAAAAATAGAAAGAAATCAAGTAGCATGTTGTCACAAGCCTGTAGTCTCAACTTCTTGGGAGGCTGAGACAAGAAGGTCTTTTGTTTTTTTGAGACAGAGCCTCAAGCTGTCACCCTGGGTAGAGTGCTGTGGCATCACAGCTCACAGCAACCTCTAACTCCCAGGCTCAGGCCATTATCCTGCCTCAGCCTCCCAAGTAGCTGGGACTATAGGCACCCGCCACAATGCCTGGCTATGTGTTTGGTGCAGCCCTCATGGTTGGGCGGGCCGCGGCTGGCTTCGAACCCGCCAGCTCAAGTGTATGTGGCTGGCACTTTAGCTGCTTGAGTCACAGCTGCAAGAGGGTCTCTTGAACCCAGGAGTTTGACGCTGCTGTGAGCTATGACAGTATAGGACTCTAGCATGGGCAACAGAGTGAGATTCTGTCTCAAAAAAGAAAAACAAACAAACAAAACCCCAACTCATTCCCACGGGTAGGAGGTTATGGAAGACCTCCAAAACCTGGTAGATCAAGAGAGAGAGCCTATCCCCTATGCTCACAGCAGCACCATCCCCAACAGCCAAAGGGTAGAAACAGCCCAAGTTAGTGGATCAACACAACCTGGTCCACACTGGAATATCACTCAGCCATGAAAAGGAAGATGAATCTGACTACAGAAGGCTACAAAGTGGATGGACCTTAAGACATCATGCTCAGTGAGAGAAGCCAGACACAGAAGGACACAATGTGAGATTCCATTTAGCATAAAATGCCCAGATCCACAGAGACAGGATGTGGTAGCCAGGGGCTGGGGAAGAGGAAAAAAGAAAAGAAAAAGCAGCACTAATATCTTTAGAAACATGGAGGAGAACTGCAGAAGAAACAACATGACTGTAAAGGGGTCATCCTTGGGGAGTGGGCTCAGGGCTGGGGGTCATACCTGGCTCTCTCCTATCAGGAGGACTTTTGTGATATTCGAACCATTTGCAGTTTTAAAGTATATTGGGGAAATACAGTAACAGGGAAGATTGGAAGATAGGAAGACATGGCAGTAAAAATGGGAGCATACTGCATGTATGTAAATTATCTTTCAGTGAAATCTACTTCAAGAAAACTACCTGAAACCCATTCCCAAACGAGTAACCATGAGCATGGGTTATAACCAGAAGGAAAAAAAAATTTTTTTTTTTTGAGACAGTCTTGCTTTGTCATCCTGTATAGAGTACCTTGGCATCATAGCTCACAACGACCTCAAACTCTTGGGCTCAAGCAATTATCTTGCCTCAGCCTGCTGAAAAGCTAAGACTACAGGTGTCCACAATGCCAGCTATTTTTAGAGATAGGGTCTTGCTCTGGCTCAGGCTGGTCTTGAACACGTGAGCTCAGGCAATCCACCCACCTGGGTGCCTCCCAGAGTACTAGGATTACAAGCGTGAACCACTGTGCCTGGCCCCCTAACCAGAGAAAATTAACTGCATGGGGAGCACAATTCTGTGGTTTTATATTCCTTGGCCCTTCCAAACTTTGGTCCTGTTGGATGGGCTCTGCCTTACCCAGGCCAACCTGGCCTTCACTATCCACCTGTCGCCATAAATGGGTTTTGCCTCTTCTGGATCCTTGCGCTAGTGCAATCATTCTATGCTTACTCTTGTGGGAAGTTTCTTGCACTCAGCGCAAATTAATTTTTGCCTTGTTTTTCCATTCCCAGCTGGGTGGTGGTGCATCCAAGATGCTTCATGGGTCACTGGGCAAGTCTCTGAGGGCACCTGTCAAGTGGCCGCTTTAACACACTGGCCACACCTTCTCCTTAAGCTAATCACTGACACCCCTAGGGTAGAGTTTGGGGACAGCCTTCAGGTTCCCTGAGCTCAAGTGATCCTCCTGCCCTTGGCCTCCCATAGTGCTGGGATTACAAGTGTGAGCCACTATACCTGCATCATTACCAATTTTAGAATATTATCATCACCCCCAAAAGAACCCCCCTAAACCTTTTAGACATCTGTCCAACTTCAATACACCCCAGCCCCTGGCAACCACAAATCCTCTTTTCTTCTCTGTGGATCTGCCTGTTCTGAACATTTCTTATAAATGGAATCTCAACACTGTATGTCCTTCTAGGTCTGCTTCTTACTGAGCACGATGTCCTCAAGGTCCATTCATGTGGCCTGTGTCACAGCCTTGTTCATTTTCACAGCTGAGTGATATTCCAGTGCATGGATAGACTATGTTGTGTGTTCATTCATCTGTTGATTGTCACTTGGGTTGTTTCCACCATGCCCAGCAAATTTGTTATTTTTTTAAGACAGTCTCAGCTGTCACCCTGGGTACAGTGCCATGGCATCACAACTCCTAGCAACCTCAAATTCTTGGGCTTAAGTGATTCTCTTGCCTCAGCCTCCCAAGTAGCTGGGACTACAGGTGCCCACCACAAGCCCAGCTATTTTTTGGTTGCAGTTTCATTGTTGCTTAACAGGCCCAGGCTGGGTTTGTTTTGAACCTGCCACCCTAGGTGGCTGGCACCCTGCTGACTGAGCTACAGGCGCCACCTGGGCTAATTTATTTTTTTAAGAGATGGGATCTCACTATGTTGCTCAGGCAATCCTCTTTTCTTTTTTCTGGCCAGGGCCAGTTTGAACCTGCCACCTCCGGTATATGGGGCCAGCGCCTTACTTCTTTAAGCCACAGGTGCCACCCTCAGGCAATCCTTTCAATCTGACCAAGTTCTTGAGAATTTCAAGCATCCACGTGCTAGAATGGCACTGATAGAACTTTCTGGATGGTGATGGTTTCCAAAAATCTGTGCCACCACATTTATGGAGTTCCGTCACAGCAGCATTAGGGGTTCATCTGGGTAGGTCTTCCCTGGAGGGTTGTGGTGAGGGTGTTTGGTGCTCAGGGTACCACTGCTGCCAACCTGAGGCGAGGGGCCATTGGGACAGCAGGTCTGGGGTCCTGGGCAGCTCAGAGCTTCTTGGATGCCCATGAGTTCCTGGCATTGACCAGGGACCCAGCAAGGGGTGCTACAGCCACCTGGGTGGGTGCATTGTCTGAGGGGAGATGACAGCACACAAAGATCTTGTTGCAAGGGTAGTTCAAGGTCAGTCACAATGGCTGAGACATGGTGGGGGGCTTTCTGCAAGGGGGTGTCCAGCCTGGCCTAGGGTGTTGAAAGGTCACAATCAGGGGTCCCCACACCCAGAGCACGGGAGCAGGAGTCTTGAACTCCCCACCCCCACTGCTCCTTGGGCCAGGACAGGGCAGACAATAGGTGGGGTATGGGGCCCATGTGCTCCTGGGGATAGGCCACTGGACTGTATCTCCTAGAACTGCTGGGGTCTGAGGTTCAGGGAGGGAAGAATTTAGGAGGCGCTCAGCGCCTGTGGCTCAAGCAGCACCAGCCACATACGCCTGAGCTGGCGGGTTCGAATCCAGCCTGGGTCTGCCAAACAACAATGGCTGCAACTAAAAAATAGCTGGGCATGGTGGCAGGCACCTGTAGTCCCAGCTACTTGGGAGGCAGAGGCAGAATTGCTTGAGCCCAGGAGTTGGTGGTTGCTGTGAGCTGTGATGCTACAGCACTCTACCCAGGGCAAAAGCTTGAGGCTCTGTCTCAAAAAAAAAAAAAAAAAAAAAGAATTCAGGAGGGACCCTTAAGCCTCGATGGGTGGCCACCCTCTATAGTCTAGACAGGCCTCTGGTGCAGGTGTAGAGGGGTCTCTGGCAGGGGGGCAGGGAGCACGGGTGTCAAAGCAGACCTGCTGGAGGTGGTGAGAGGAGTGTGGTCTCCTAGCCTTTAGGTCTAGAAAGCAGCTTTCAAAGACTGGGGCTGGTAGTGGGGGTGTTGTTGAGTAGGAGCCCTGGGTCCTGGGGCTGATCCTACCCTTTGTGAAAGGTCCCTTCAGCCTCCTCTCCACAAAAAGGACAGCTGGGTGGCTCTGACTTCAAGCCCACCTATCCTCATTCTAGGCAGCAGAAGGACCACAACTTGTGACCTAGGGCCAGGGACTCCAGGTGCCTGGCACACCTAGTCTCTCATGGAAACCCACCATGCCTGGCCTTTTACATCAATCATCACTGGGTCCTGAGAATCGGTGAAGCTTGGGCGGGTCTCAGTGGCCAGGTTGCCCTGGGTCTCCATTACCAATGACAAAATGGGCACAGGCACCAAAGTCTAGAGAACTTAAGCTGGGAGGTCACTCAGCACTCCCAGATGCTTCAGACCTCTGGGTCCTCAGAATTAACAAAGGCGCCAACCACATTCCACCTGAGTGGCTTTATTCAGCTGTGGGTACAGGACACCCCACTGTCCCACATCTCCCTTACACAGATTTCTCCTCCAGGCAGGGCACAGGCCACAGCTAGGGATGCTGAGCCCCCAACAGGACAGAGCTCACAGTACTTAGCAGCCACTGTCCTCTGAGAATTGTGCTTTGACCTGACACAGAACAAAAGGAAAGCCATCAGCACCATCCAGGTCAGCATACCTGTAGGGTCAGGGGACACCTTGGATCCCCCCTCCCCAGCAACCTCGTTAGAGGTCAGGTGGCATTAGGGTCGACCCTCACCTCCTGAACAGGGCTTCCATCAGCTCCAACATGCCTACCCCCACCTGACCACACAGGACACAGGGCCTGGACCATCGCTCTCTATGGGATGGCACCCAACTGGGAGGGGTCACTTGATTGGGAGAAGATACCTTCACAGAGGCACTGCTGGAGCCTGGAGGAGAGGGTGCTGGTGCACTGTCTGCTCAGGGCAAGGTTGGTAGGTGTGGAGGCTCCTCTAGCCCCAAGGTGCTGGGGGCAGTGTTTTCGTAACATGTCATGAATGATCTTGGTGCCAAAAGCTCTCCCCAGTCCCCATGCCTCAGGGCACCATTTACAAAGAGTACTAGCTCTGTCCCAAAGGCCAGGTATCTGTCCCCACTATACAGACGGGAAACTGAGGCACGGGGTTGGCAATGGCAGAGTTGCCTTGGCCTGGCTTGCTTTGTAGAGGTTTCAAGTGCAGCGAGGCTCCTGACAGGGTGCAGCTATGGGAAGACAGTCTGGCTCTCAGCCCAAGGCTGGAGTTCACTTCCAAGTGCAGCACATATGAAAGCTCACACAGCTGGCAAATGTCCAGCCCCGTGTGTATCATGGATTTATTGGAAGGACAGGACTTCCTGGGTGTGCTTTCTGGATGGCTCTGCCCAACCAGGTAGCCATGCTGCACATCATGCCCACAGGCAGCACGAGGTGGGTAATCTGCTTCCAAAGTATTTCTCCAACCTCATGGAGATGCAGCAACTCAAATATCCTCAGAGGTGGCCCTGGATCCTGGTGTTGCCCAGATGGGTACTTGCTGGCAGCTCTTCTGTCTCCAGGGACAAGCTAGTCTGGGGCCTGATGTCACATCGGGAGCAATGACCCAGGAAGGGCCTCCTGCCAGGCAGGGCCCAGGAGCGACCAGCACTTCCAGAACACAGGCCCTTCCAAGGGAAGGCATGGAGGGTCCATTGGGTGGGGGGCCATCCTCAGCTGTGCCTGAGGCCTGGGGTAGGCAGGTCACAACTGGGAAGGAGCAGGGAAGGGCAGCGGCCTCCCATCCCACTGAGCCTGGCCACCAATACTGGTCCCAAGCACAGCCGAGGGTTGAGTCTGCAGGCAGCTAAGGGCTGGCGCCCCCACAGTGCAGGGCTCTCAGCAGGGCATCTGGAAAAGGGCAGGGAGGGAATACCATTAGAGATAGGATGGGGGATGGGGGTTCCCTGACTCTTTCAGGGAGAGACAAAGTTCTTGGAGACATCTACCTAGCATAGCTCTTGGGGGGCTTTGGGGATGTGGCCTCTTGGCCCAGCCACCTCACTGCACCCCTAGACAAAAGGGCCATTTCCAGTGATTCCAACAGTGTTTCCCTTACCCCGCCCATGGTAATTGTTTAAGTCTGTGCTGTGGCCTGTGACCTGTTCAAGCCCTGTACAGGCTTAGACTCAAGGCCCCACCTGTACCCGTGGGCCCAGGTGGCACTGCCCTAGATGTGCTCCATCTCCTGGTCCTGGTCAGGTTCTTCTTCCTCCTCCTCCTCCTCCTCCTCCTCCTCATCTGCGCAGGCCTTGTCCAGTGGCGCCTCACCATCACGGGCCAGCTCCTCTACATGGGCCAGCATGTCAGCCATGAGCGCCTCCTCCAGTCGCTTCCGCACCTGCTGCACCAGCTCTTCCTGCTTCCTGGGGACACAGGTCATGCTTGCCAGGGAACTTGACATCTCATTGGGGAAGGGGAGGCCCCAGGGGTACCCCTAGGAGAGTCTTGCCTGCCTCCTGCCCCTCTCTCAGCTCCAAACAGGACACCCTGGCCAGACGAAGCAAGCGTCCCTCTTGGTCAACTTTTCAGACCACACACCTTCCGCCTCTGCTCAGGATCCGGAGGGATGGCTGCTGCATAGGCCCAACTCCCCAAACTCCGGAACTGGCCACCTTTGGCCTGTTTGTGCCAAGTCTCCCTGGGAGTTATGCACAAGTCCCTTGCCTCTGCCACCAACCCCACAAGTACTCGGGGTAGAAGCCTCAGCAAAATCAGATACCATCTGTGAGCAACGCGCCACCCTCTAGGCCAGTGGTTCTCAACCTTCCTAATGCCACGACCCTTTAATACAGTTCCTCATGTTGTAGTGACCCCCAACCATAAATTTTTTTTTTTTTTTTTTTTTGAGACAGAACCTCAAACTGTCACCCTGAGTAGAGTGCCGTAGCGTCACAGCTCACAGCAATCTCCAACCCCTGGGCTTAAGCAATTCTCTTGCCTTAGCCTCCCAAGTAGGTGGGACTACAGGTGCCCACCACAACGCCTGGCTATTTTTTGGTTGTAGTTGTCCAGTTGTCATTTTTTTCTTTTCTTTCTTTTTTTTAGAGACAGAGTCTCATTTTACCACCCTCAGTAGAGTGCTGTGGCATCACAGCTCACAGCAACCTCAAACTCTTGGACCTAGGCGATACTCTTGCCTCAGCCTCCCGAGTAGCTGGGACTACAGGTGCCTGCCACAACGCCCAGCTATTTTTTGTTGCAGTCTGGCTGGGGCTGGGTTTGAACCTGCCACCTTCAGTATATGGGGCCAGTGCCCTACTCACTGAGCCACAGGCACTGCCCTGTAGTAGTCATTGTTGTTTGGCAGGCCCAGGCTAGATTCAAATCTGTCAGCTCTGTTGTATGTGGTTGGTGCCTTAGCCGCTTGTGCTACAGGCGCCAAGCCTTAAGATTATTTTCATTACACAATGAAAATAATTTTATGGGGCGGTGCCTGTGGCTCAAAGAGTAGGACGCCGGCCCCATATGCCGGAGGTCGCGGGTTCAAACCCAGCCCCGGCCTAAAACTGCAAAAACTGCAAAATAAATAAATAAATAAATAAAAGAAAAGAAAAAGAAAATAATTTTATGGTGGGGGGTCACCACAACATGAGGAACTGTATTCATAGGTCGTGGCATTGGGAAGGTTGAGAACCACTGCTCTAGGCCTTCCTTAATCAGCTGTCTGCTTTGGTCTCATCCTGCTATGTAGGGATGTGCTCTCTTTTACTATCGCTTAAAGGATTTGTTCTGTAAAATTTGGATTCAGTCAAAAGGCTGCACTCAAGGATCCACAAGGCCACAGGTTTCCCAACCCTGGCTTAGTGGGTTTGGAAAGGAAAAAACACACCTGTGTGTTCAATCTACCTCATCTGATCAGAACCCTAACTCCTGGATAATGGGCTCATGTAGAATAGAGCTCTGGGTGATCTGCCTCCATTCATTGTCCTGTGGCTCCCAGTGCTGTGGCAGGAAGCCAGCCGGCTTACCCCTCTGGTGCTTCAAGACCTGCCCTTGGCTTTCCAATCTCTGTCATGAGGCTCCCACTGACCCTGTATTGCTTCTTTTCCGCTACCAGAAGCACATTCTGGTTAACTTGCCCTAGTGTCTTGCCCCAAAAATCTGCTTAACCAACGACTAAGTTCTTTTTCTTTGTTTTTGAGACAAAGTCTCATTCTGTCACCCTGGGTAAGAATGCTGTGGCATCATAGCTCAAAGCAATTTTAAACTCTTGAGTTTAAGCAATTCTCTTGCCTTAGCTTCCCAGGTAGCTGGGACTACAAGTGCCCACCATAACACCCCGCTATTTTGTTTTGTTTTGGTCACTGTTGTTTAGCATGTCCCAGCCAGGTTTGAACCTGCCAGCCCTGCTGTATGTGGCTGGCGCCCGAACCACTGAACTATAGGTGCTGAGCCTTGTCTCAGCCTCTTAAGTGGCTGGGACTACTAGGACCCACCACAATGTCACCACAATGCCTGGCTAGTTTTTCTGATTTTTTTAGAGACAGGGTCCTGCTGTTGCTCAGGCTGGTCTCAAACTCCTGAGCTAAAGCAATCTACCCACCTCCACCTCTCAGAATGCTAGGATTACAGGTGTGAGCCACCATGCCCAGCCCACAACTAAGTTCTTAACTTCAATGACTTCTACTACTTCTAGATGATCTACAAAGCTTTTTTTCTTTGAGAAAGAGTCTCAAGCTGCTGCCCTGGGTAGAATGCCATGGCATCATAGCTCACAGCAACTTCCACCTCTTGGGCTCAAGCAATCCTCTTGCCTCAATTTTTTTTATTTGTTTGTTTTGAGACAGAGCCTCAAGCTGTCACCCTGGGTAGAGTGCTGTGGCATCACAGCTCATAGCAACCTCCAACTCGTGGGCTCAAGCAATTCTCCTGCCTCCGCCTCCCAAGTAGCTGGGACTACAGGTGCCCGCCACAACGCCCCACTATTTTTTGGTTGCAGCCATCACTATTGTTTGGCGGGCCCAGGCTGGATTCAAACCTGCCAGCTCAGGTGTATGTGGCTGTCACCTTAGCTGTATGAGCCACAGGCACTGTGCCTGTAGTTCAGTGGCTAGGGTGCACAGCCTTGATCTTTTCTTCTGTTTTCAATTCTTTTATTAATCATACCATTCTTTTTTTTTTTTTTTTTTTTTTTTTTTGAGACAGAATCTTACTATGTTGCCCTTGGTAGAGTGCCCTGGCGTCACAGCTCACACCAGCCTCAAACTCTTGGGCTTAAGTGATTCTCTTGCCTCAGTTTTTTCTATATTAGTAGAGATGGGGGTCTCACTTTTGCTCAGGCTGGTCTCAAGCAATTCACCCATCTCAGCCTCCCAGAGTGCTAGGATTACAGGTGTGAACCACCGTGCCCAGCCTGATCTATGAAGCTTTTAAGTGTCTAGTGTCTTCTGACAGTCTTGATCTTTTCTTCTATTTTCAATTCTTTTATTAATCATACCATTCTTTTTTTTTTTTTTTTTTGAGACAGAATCTTACTATGTTGCCCTTGATAGAGTGCCCTGGCGTCACAGCTCACACCAGCCTCAAACTCTTGGGCTTAAGTGATTCTCTTGCCTCAGCCTCCTGAGTAGCTGGGACTACAGGTGCCTGCTACAGCTATTATTTTGTTGTAGTTTTTATTGTTCTTTAGCAGGCCTGGGCCAGGTTCGAACCTGCCATCCCTGGTATATGTGGCTGGCACCCTAGCCACTGAACTACAGGCACTGAGCCAATCATATCATTCTTCATTTTAGAGGAGTTCCCAGACCTTGTGGAGAATATAAATTGATCTGAGTCCAAATGAAGGAGGCCCACAATCATTATGGTCTGGAGGGCTCTCCCTGCCCATCAAAAAAAGGACACACACACTACCTGGGGTGCTCAATGGCTACCAGCACAGGAATCCGAGGGAGTCTGTATCACCTTTGTATGAGGTGGTGGCATGTATGAGGTTCCACCTCCTTATCCTGCACAGGGTACAGGGTCTCTGCTTTCCTGCCCACACAACCAGAGCCCCTCCCTGCCCATCCATCTGTAATTGTTCTGGGTGTCATGCCTCTTCTGTTAAGGATCGTTACACAGTTCCTATCACTTCTTTTGACTTAAGCCGTGCACTTGAGTTTTAAAGCTAAGCGATGTGTTTTCTCTTGGCACTTCTAGATGCTTCCTGCACGTGCCTGAGGTAACTTCAGATCATATCTTTACCAGGAGGCCTTTGCAGATGGTTGCAGCAATGGCCCCCTCCTGGTCATGGCATCCACCTTACACAATGGACCCTAATTCTCCTCTGAAACACCTCCCGAAGGCTTTTTACCCACAGGCTCCAGCCTCATCTCTCATTAGCCCACTATTTCCATTGCTGTGGTGGCCACAGACCCTGTTGCTCTGAGCACTACACACACTGTCGCTTCTGCCAGGGAAGCCACCCTCACCTTAAGCAGGAACCCTGAAAGTCATACACTCCTGAAGGAGGAGCCCTGGGCTAACTCATCCCACACACCCAGGGTTCAGCTAGTTAATAGGGGCAGAAAGAACCACATTTTCTTTTCAAGAACATTACTTTGAGGGGTTCTCACCTGGCCTGCCCTGAACTTAAAATGTGGGTGAGCCTGTTCACACTGACACTTTAGCAACAGGTGGCATCCATGCAGTGACTATTTTTACTTCAAAACCTCAGCAGAGGGCAGTGCCTGTGGCTCAGTGAGCAGGGTGCCGGCCCCATATACCGATGGTGGTGGGTTCAAACCCAGCCCTGGCCAAACTGCAACAAAAAAAATAGCCGGGTGTTGTGGCAGGGGCCTGTAGTCCCAGCCACTGGGGAGGCAGAGGCAAGAGAATCAACTAAACCCAGGAGCTGGAGGTTGCTGTGAGCTGTGATGTCATAGCACTCTACCAAGGGTGATAAAGTGAGACTCTGTCTCTAAAACAAACAAACAAACAAACAAACAACTCAGCAGAGTCAGCAGAAATATGTAAGTCATGGGCAGGTACTTGGGGACACCCCAGGGATGCTCTCCCACAACCCCAAGAGATGGGGCAAAGGGACAAGAAGGGAATGGGAAGGCTGCTGGCTACGTACCTGATGTCCTCATCAGTCACCATAAAGGCCTTGCACAGGGGCTGTGTTGTATTGAGCCATACTCCAGGGTTCTTCTCCACAGCAGCCGAGAGCTGCCCAGTGATGGGCATGGTGCTTGTGTGCAGGGCGCTGGCAATGGCTGACAACAGGGTCTCATCCGTGCAACCAGGTCCCACCCCTGGTAAGGCAGGAGCGATAGCCCCATACAGGAGGGTCACCAAGAGACAGCTGTGACCCACATGGTGTCCTCATCCCTGAGGCTGGGCCAGGCTTTGGGAAATGCCCCCAAGAATGTGGCTTCTCCCTTCTCTCTTTAGTCTTGGGTTTTGTTTACAAGTTTCCTCATGCCTGAATCATTACTTTCATAACAAAAGACCTGCAAGGTTTGCATTCCATGTATACACCATGGGCTGGTTTTTAGGATATGGGAGCAAAATCAAACGTCTTTGTTCGTCTTCTTAGGATCCCCAAGGGAACACTGTGCCTCCTAGGGGTCAACTGCCACCCCACCCACCCACCCCCACCACCCCATCCCAGTGCCTGAGCCACACCTAGAAGCCCCACAGGTTTCCAAGGCCAAGCAAGAAAGGCCTGGCCTGGGAGTTTCCCCCTATTCAAGGCAGAACTGCCCTCAGGGCACATGCTTGAATATTCCTCCCACAGCTGGGGCCTCCCACACCTCAGAGTGTCCTTCACCTTGTAGGCCCTTGGGGAGGTCCATGGTCTTGACCAGCTCCTCAGCAATGTCAAAGGCATTCAGGCCACTCAGCTTCTTCTCCCAGAAGAGCTGTCCCAAACACATGGCTGTAAGCCTCCAGGGGTGATAGCCAGGGCTGTGCTATGCCAGCCCCTCTCCCAACTCCCCTTTGGCTCCTAGACCCTGCCCAGGGCCAATATACCGTTGTTCACACATCTAGTGAACATATGTAAATAACTATGAAAAGCACAAATGGTGCTGTTTCTTTAAAAAGCAGGTTATATGGCTTGGCCCCTGTGGCTCAAGTGGCTAAGGTGCCAGCCACAAACACCTGAGCTGGCAGGTTCAAATCCAGCCTGGGCCCGCCAAACAATAATGACAGCTGCAACCAAAAAATAGCCGGGCATTGTGGCAGACACCTATAGTCCCAGCTACTTGGGAGATGAAGGCAGGAGAATCGCTTGAGCCCAAGAGTTGGAGGTTGCTGTGAGCTGTAATGCCACAGCAGTCTAACGAGGGTGACAGCTTGAGACCCTGTCTCAAAAATAAATAAATCAATAAAAAATAAAAATAAAGGGCGGCACCTGTGGCTCAAAGGAGTAGGGCACCAGTCCATATGCCGGAGGTGGCAGGTTCAAACCCAGTCCCGGCCAAAAAAATGTAAGTGGCGCCTGTGGCTCAGTGAGTAGGACACCAGTCTCATATACCGAGGGTGGCGGGTTCAAACACACCCCGGTCAAACTGCAACAAAAAAATAGCTGGGTGTTGTGGTAGGCGCCTATAGTCCCAGCTACTCGGGAGGCTGAGGCAAGAGAATCGCCTAAGCCCAGGAGATGGAGGTTGCTGTGAGCCGTGTGACGCCATGGCACTCTACCGAGGGCGATAAAGTGAGACTCTGTCTCGACAAAAAAAAAAAAATAATAATAAAAAAATAAAAAGCAGGTTATAAAACCATGTATGTATGATTGGCCCTCTGTTCTTGTAGGTTCTACATCCAGACATTCAACCAACTGTAAATATCAAATATTTGGGGGGAACAGCCCCCAAATAACAGCACACCAATAGAAAAATGACCAAAGCCGGGCGCGGTGGCTCACGCCTGTAATCCCAGCACTGTGGGAGGCTGAGGAGGGAGAATCGCTTGAGCTCAGGAGTTCGAAACTCGCCTGAGCGACAGTGAGACCCCGACTCATGAAAAAAATGGAAAAACCCAGCCGG
>CAUYPK010117021.1:0-103636 GCA_963574355.1 Loris lydekkerianus
TTTCCTTTCCTTCCCTTCCCTTCCCTTCCCTTCCCTTCCCTTTTCCCCCCTTTTCTTTTCTGTTCTCGGCACTATATTCATGAGAACCCCACCCTCATCATTTGGTCATCTTCCAAAGGCCCCACCTCCAAATACCACCACATTGAGGATTCGGCTTCAACATAAGACTCTTGGAATGTGGGGAGATACACTATTTCGCCCTAGCAGGGGACATCAGAGTAGCCTAAATAAGAAGGGTAGGTGAATGAAGTCTTGGAAGAGGTAGGGATAATGACCATGCTGGTCTGGCAGAGGGCACCCTGGTTAGAGGGGATGCCCAAGTCAAAGTTTTAAGCAAGGCTCTGCAAGGGGGATAATGAAACCAGAGGAGGGGGAGGGCAGCCAACAGAAGAGGTCCCCAAGGTGACTGGAGGCCCAGGGGTATGGGTTCTGCAGGCAAGCAACTGGTTTTCACTTTTATTCCCAGGAAAATGGGAATCTATAATAGAGCTTTGAGCATAAAGAGTGGCATGACCTTTTAAGTTCTGAAAGGATTATAATGGTCGTTGTGTCTGGCCCTAGGAGGTACAAGCAAACAAGGGGGCTTGTTAGGAAGTATTGCAGTAATCCAGGCAAGAGGGAATGCTGGCCACTGGGACCAGAGGTCACCAGGGAGTAGAGCAGAAGTGGACAGAGGATGGGTATATTTTGAAGATAGAGTGTGATAGGGTTTTGTTTCAGTCCATTTGGATGGTTATAACAAAATTCCTTAAACTGATAATTTACAAAACCACCAGAAATTTATTGCTCACACTCTGAAGTTGAGAAGTCCAGGATCAGGTACCCTCATATTTGGTGTCTGGTAAGGGTGACCCTTTGCTTTAAAGATGCACCTTCTTTCTGTCTCCTTCCCTGGAAGCAACAAGGGAGCTAATTCCATGCCTGAGGGTGAAGCCCTCGTGATTTAGTCACTTCCCAGGAGCCCCCACCTCTTCATACTATCACATTGGATATTAGGTTCCAACATATAAATTGGGGGTGGGAAGACACCAACATTCAGACCATAGCAGATTTCAAAGTGCAATAGGTGTGTAATTTGAAAAGACTTCACTGAAGAGATTGAATTTAAACTGGATCTTCAATGGAGTAAGATTAAGATTGGTTAAAAAAAAAAAAAAAAAGAAAAAAGAAAAAACAGAGAAGGCATATCAGATATCGAAATAGGCACAGCACCAAAAAGTACAGCCAGCTTCCAGAAGGAAGTAGGCAGACTAGTTTGGCTGAAACCAAAGATTTAGGAGGATCAGTTATTAGAGATCGGTAGGTAGAAAAGGTAACCGAGGGATCCTTGTTGGATAAGTCTTGGTCCCTGGATGATCCAGGCTTATTCACCTAAATCTAAGAATTCTAGAAGCAGAATATCAGACCAATGCCACTTTCAGAAACAGTTGTCTGCTACAGCAATGCTGGCAAGAGCTTGGTTGGCCTCTTCTGAGTATATCAAATAGACTACTTCATTTGTTCAGAGTAGTCCCTTCCTCTGGAGGGCAATTTTTGTTTTTGGAAGATCTCCCAGTATTGAACTGAATCTGCCTTCAGTGACTCCTAACCATTGGTTCTGGTTCTGGTTCATTTTTAGTCGCTAGTTCATTTATGCAAGAGACGTATCTTAAGTGCCTATTAAGACCAAGTAAGGAGGAGCATTAACTTGACATTATATTTCTTCTTGCAACCACCATGAAGACTATTTTACATTAATTATCTCCTTAAATAATCATAGTAATCTTATAATACAGAAGACCCTGAAACCAACTATTCCTCCTATGTATAGACAGGTAAATAGATAGATATATAGATAAATGTGTATACAGGGAGTCACGGAAGAACATAAAATTAGGTCTTCCTACAAGAGGGTAGCTCTTAACTAAGGAACAGAAAAATAATTCAACATTTTTTCCTTCTTTCTTCTGCTTCGTTCACCTTTTGTGTGGTTTGGGAGGTTTTGGGTGATAAAGTGGACCTAGGACAGAGGATGGGAGTAATCTGCTCCCAGCTAACTCTGACATAGGCCTTAACGGTGAGGAATGGACGTGTGGGTACACAGAGCAGATGTGTGGGTACACCTGAGATTCATGTGTATCTCTGCACAGCCTGCCAGGCAGCAGGGGGTTGAGAAGCATTTGAGTAGAGACTTAGGGAAGGTGTGAAAGGTGGGCTCAAGAACCCAGCAGGCAGGCTGTGGGGGGAATGCAGGAAGGCAGTAATTCAAAGCCATGCCAGGCCCAACAGTAGGTTCCATCATTCCCATTTTCTACATGGGAGGCCATGGGCACAAAATTACTTCTGGCCACAGTATCCAAAGGTTTGCAGGGGGAATAAGGTTTTTAATATATGGACATGATCAGGACAAAACAAAAGGGATGGTTAAAGATGTAGAGGACATTCCCACAGGTGGGATAAGTAAATACAGGATGTCCCCAAAGTCGCCCCTTAAAGTCACCATACATCAATAAGATGGGACATTGTTGCTAAATGTACCTTTATGTACAAAATATTCATTACAAAATTTTACGAAGAGGTGGACAACATGTAGAGAATAATTTATAAATATTTTGTAAAATTTTACAATGAATATTTTGTGAATAAAGGCACATTATTTACAGTTTCCCATTTTCTCTATTTATGGCTAAGAGCTGACTTTTGGGATACCCTCTAGTTCCATTTGACTCCAACACACAGATTATAAAGAGACGTCATATGAACGAAGCCTGGAAACTATTGCAAGGGCCAGATCACAAAGGTTCATGGATAACTTGCTGGATTGGAGCTTGGAGGTCAGTAGTCACCAACCTTTTCGGTACCAGGGACCAGTTTAATGGAAAACAACTTTTCCGTGGACTGGTTAGATTCTCATAAGGAATGCATAACCTAGATCCTTTGTATGTGCTGTTTGTGAGAATCAAATGCCGCTGCTGATCTAAAAGGAGGCGGAGTTCAGGCACTGATGTGATTGACAGGGAGCAGCTGTAAATACCGATGAAGCTTTGTGCTTGTCTGCCAAGCTTTGTGCTTGTCTGTTCTGCTGTGCAGCCTGGTTCCTAACAGGTCCCACGCCCTGGGGGTGGGAGGTGTGAGGACTGAAGCCATAGAATATCAAGAATTATCGAAACTTTTGAACATTGAGTAACTTGGCAAAGCTATGAGCATCAACTCTGGGAATAACTTTAATCCCTTTGGACACTAGACTCCCTAAAATGATTAAGAAAGTGGTTCTATTCCTCTTTTATCATCAGGTTTGGCATCTCCATTCTTTTTATTATTATTATTTTTTTTTTTTTGCAGTTTTTTTTCTTTTTTTTTTTTTTTTTTTTGGCCGGGGCTGGGTTTGAACCCACCACCTCTGATATATGGGGCCAGCGCCCCACTCCTTGAGCCACAGAAGCTGCAAAAACTCTTGTCTTTAAGGCGTGGTTTCAACTTTCATAACATCCTGATCACCTCCCCTGGACATATGACAGGTCATTCATAAGCAGCTTATGCTTATTAAAATCTGACAGAATGCCAGGCACTCTATGGAAGATTTTAAGTATGTTGTTTTATTTAAACATCATAACAGCTCTTTAAGGGAGATGCTATTTTAAGCTCCATTTTACAGATAGGAAATCTGAGGTTTACAGAGAGGTTGTATAAGTCACACAAGGTTACTGAGTGTCAGAGATAGAATCTAAATTCAGGGTGGCGCCTGTGGGACCGGCGCCCTACTCACTGAGGTGCCGGCCCCATATACCGAGGGTGGCGGGTTCAAACCTGGCCCCGGCCAAACTGCAACAAAAATAAATAAATAAACAGATAAATAAATAAATGAGGCAAAAGCTATATTAATTAGTTTGAAGTAAGCACTCCAAATTATATTAATAAATCAGCACATTGTACCCCACATATGCATAAATGTATTTATGATCTATGTATATATGACTTAATAACAGGAAAAAAAAAAGAATCTACATCCAGACTTTCTACCTGTAGAGCCCAAATGACTCTGCTCCATCCTAACCCCCACCCCCAAATAAAAAAAGAGGCCCTGTGGAACTCTAGTCGAGACTCCAGACCAGCAAATAACCTTTCCTTCTCTGGGCCTCAGTTTCCTTACCATTAAGTAAAGGGTTTGGACCAGAACTTTTCAAAAGGCCAATTCTGTCCAAGAAAAGAGTTTTAGAAATGGCTCGGTGCCTATAGCTTAACGGCTAGGGTGCCAGTCACATGCACTGGAGCTGGCGGGTTTGAATCCAGCCAGCTGTTGTTTGGCCTGCCAAACAACGACAATTGTAACAAAAAAGTAGCCGGGCGTTATGACGGGCACCTGTAGTCCCAGCTATTTGGGAGGCTGAGGCAAGAGAATCATTTAAAGCCCAAGAGTTTGAGATTGCTGTGAGCTGTGATGTCATAGCCCTCTAATGAGGGCAATGAAGTAAGACTCTATCTCAAAAAAAAATAATAATAATAATAATTGCAATCTAATAGGATCAAGCATAGCAGTGACTACATTCATTAAACCAGCTCAAGAACAATTGAGGAGCCAATTCTAAATCCCATTCATTCTTAGGATGACCCTAGGAACATCCTAACTATCCTCTGGTAGCTTATTATGCATAAATCAGAGATAGGCATTAGATGCCATGGGATAATGCGTGCCATGTGTTTAAAGTATACCTTAAATTAGCTAAAATCTTGGACCCACGTGGCACTTTTATTTTCATAATAATAGTAATAATGATAATAATAATGATAATAATAATCATTTATTGATGACTAGGAAGAAGGCAAAGGGAAATATGCTTCTCACTGGTACAGAGGAAGAGAAATCCAATAACCTCTTTTACCTTTTAGCACTAAAAGCTCGAATTAAGATGATTGAGTACTGCACCATCAATATAAATATAGAAGGGTATGGAAATGTGAGAACATAATCCCAGACCTGCTGAAAGCAACAGGGTGTTCAGACTGATTGTGATGAGAGGGGACTTGCAGGCGCCTCTAGAGATGGTCTGGCTCAGTCTGGCACACTCAGCTTCACCTCCATTACCTGCCAGGGTGAAATGGCCAGTTTGAGAAACAAGGCAGGATGTCAAGATCCTTGCTATAGGGCGATCTCTTATTATTTTTACTTTAGTGTTTGCCATGGGCAGACCAGTCCCCTTCAGCCAGAGCACCCTGACCACAGAGGGACAGCGGAGCTCCCAGCTCTGTTTCCTTTGTGCCCAGTCTATTCTCCCCCTGATTTTCTGGACTCTGGCTCCTGGTCCTTATCTGCATCTGATTATGACAGCTCCAGCTCTTCCAGGCTCTCAAATGATCTGCTTAGTTGGATTTTCTGTCCTGGCTTCTTTCAAACATTCCAATCCATTGCTGTCTGATGCATGACCCTTTTGATCAGATATGTAGGTTGGTAGTTGAATTGTCTGTGTGCTAAGCATTCTGCATAGACGCTGGCATTGAATCAGGTTTGTTTCTATGCTCAAAATGTGTCATACTCCACACTAGATGGAGGAAAGAGGGTCCAAACCAGGAGTAGTTTTATAGACAAGAAAACATCTTACCTGAGACCAAAGTGTGTTTGGCCTAAAAAGGGAATTTTGAAGTTGGGTCTCAGAGAGAGCACTGAGTTCAATGATGGGAAAGTTATCTTGGATTGAGTTACCTTTGTTTCAGGGCTAGATAGGCACAGAGCCAACAAGGCTCTCAGAGAAATGTGAGGTGAAGGAAGGAACCCAAGCAGCTTGGCAATAGTAAGGATGGATCTGGAAGCAGAGGGCTGTTGCCTGCAGCCATTGGCACTTGCAGCTGGAGATTTGGGCACAGATTCATTCATATTTGATGGCCTCCTTAATTCAGTGGCTGAGATATAGGGTTCTGAGCCAAAAAGATGGATTTGCATTCCAGCTCTGCTAACTGTTAGCTATGCCGTGATTGCTCTGGAATTTTAACACCAAAGCACCCAAGGGGAGCCATCTGGTTGGAATAAGAGCTTGGGAACTTGTCTTGAAGCAGCCTTGGCATGGGACTATAAGTAATTTTGAAAAGAATTAAGTGTCCACCTCCAAGAATGCCTGAGGGTGGGACAGTAGAGCAGTATTAGTCAGCTATCATCACCACAATGCTATGTAACAAACAACCTAAAATATCAATGGAATGGAACAGCTTTTATTTCCATGCTCACTGGCACACAAGTCAGCTGGGGTGGCTCTGCTTCATATTATAGATCGGCCTGTGACTGGAGATCTGTAGGTCACAGTGGGTCAATTCACCCACATGCTGCATGGCTAAGTCTGGTTTTAAGCAGATGGGTGGGTCCAGGTTTCCTCTACATGCCTTACATCTTTCTCCACCTGGTAGTGACTGAGAGGCATTCTACTTATGCAGAAAGGCAACACCAGCAAGTCCAAACACACAAGTGCATTTCAGGCCTTTACTCAAGTCTCATCCATTGACAGCCCATGCAGAGCCACGTGATAAGGAAGTGGGTACCTTCCTTCCACTCTGTTGGCACCCGTGATAGGGTAGGAATGTAGAATACAGCCAGAAAGGTAGAGTTGAGACTGGGGCACCTTTGGGTACAGTGTGTAGTGCTTGGCCTTGCATAAGTCTCATATGAGGCTTATATTTTCTTCTCTAAATTCAGGCTGATGTAACTCAAAAGAGCACAGAAGGCAACTGAGTGGACCCTGGAGCAGGTCGACCCGGTTCGAATCTTAGTTCCAGCATTGATGAGCTGCACGTCTCTTGGCAAATCATTTTACTAGTTTGTATGTCAGTTTCCTCTTCTGTAAAATGGGAACAATGACAGTGATAGTAATACTTTCACCAATTATTGAGATATTAAATGAGAAAATGTCTGTAAAGCGCCCAGAAAAACCACCTGGTGAATGTGGACGGCACCTTCGAAAGCTCCCAGCCACACTCCAGCCCCCACTCTGTACACACTTGCCGTGGCTGTTGTCCTGCCCTTGACTTTCCTTTTACCCCACCCAGCAGAGTCCTTGTTCTCTCGTCTGCGTTTACTCATCCCTGCCGATTCTCCTCCGAAGCAATGTGGACAAAGTCTCGGTGTCCAGTGACAACGTGGGTACATTCAGAGCTCTGTGACCCACTATGGGCCCTGCAGTGACAGCTGGTAGAGCTGGTGACTCATGCAGTCCACCACGCTTCCCTTTTGGACTTACAAATATTTGGCCGTGTGATCCTGGTTTCAGTCATTTCCAGTTTTACCAACATGTCTGTAAGTTAGAGTCTGTATTTTGCATCTTTTTATAACCACTGTTGCTCTAGGAGACTATAAGCTCCCAAAGGGATAGGAATTCACCTTATCTGTGTTTGTAGCCAATACCTCCCTCATTCCTCTCTTGTTCTGCCTGTCCCTGTGCTAACCACAGGGTTTGTGCACGATAGGAGCTCTCTGTGTACCGAATAAAGTATTGCACCAACTTGTGGGGAAATCCATGCTAGGGTCACTGTCAAAGATGGGTTGATCGAGCTCCAAGTCCACTGTTTCACTTACTAGAATATCTCAGATGTCAAGAATTCCAGAACAAAACTGCACACAAAACCCCATCCTGAAACACACACCCCCCACACACACACACAGGCACACACACACTTTTAATCACCCTATTTATCCTCTGGGTTACCAGAATGTAGGGCAAAGAAAATGTGCAAAAGAAAGACTGACGAATAAATTTCTCATTTTAAACATTGCAGCTAATTCCATTAATTATGTTGTGATGCAATTAAGCATTTCATTTTAGAGCTATTAGAGCCTACATTATTTATTAATAATTACAGATCATTACCTGATAGTGTTCACTCTGCCGAGCAGGTGATGAATAATTTAGCGGCTTTGACATGGTTTCTCTCCTCCCAGCCCTTTCCAGGGAGTCTATATTTGTACATGTCAGCTTGCCAATAGATGTGCCTGTTTGTGTGAACCTACCTGTTCCTTCTGTTTACATAGGAGCTTCCTGAATTCTGAATGTAGTTTAAAACTTTTCACTCTTCAAACTTTTATGGCATCTTATCGGTGAGAGAAATAATAGCAATGTTTTATAGATAAAATCTGCATTTGTCCCTCCTAGATGAAATGGACTTCCAATTCTAAGAGTAAATTAGAAGGACACTTGTTCATTACAGAAGCTTTTTTCCTATTCCCCTCTCCTCCCTTTCAGGATCTTTAATAATTATTATTATTGCACTATTTCTCTATATAGGCATGAACACAAATTAATGCTTTTGCTTAAAGGCTGTTGAAAGATTGTTTTTAATCAAAACTAAAATGAAATTATTGAAGTTTAAATGTATGAAAGAACATCGTGATGGAATCAATATAAGCAGTAATTGACAAGTGAATACTGAAGTTATATAAAGACTAAAGTCCGGTTCTTATTGAACCTGACTAATCAATTTTAATCTCATCCGGAGTGGTTCACCCTAATGTTCTATCTGGGAAGAACTCTAACTGATGTCACCCATTAGTCACATTGGGAAATGACTCAAGACATACTTGTATATACCGTGAGCACGGCTACACAGGAGTGACTTCACCACATGCTATCTATATAGACATAAAAGTACTATCCTCAATTTTAGGAGTTGAATGTGGCAGCCATCCCTTCATTCAGAAGAGATTTTTTGAGCCTCTAAGTAATGTCGACACTGTACTGGATGGTGGAGATACAGCAGCAAATAGGCCCAGGGCAGAAGCTTTGCTGGATTCAAAAACTAATTCTAACAGCTTTAGAACACACTCTCTGCCAGCTGATCTTCCATCATCCCTCTATCTTCTGGTGATAGATAAGAAACAAGGCTTTCCATTCCAGAACAAAATTGACTTGATAACGAAAAAAAAAAAAAAATCACTCAATTAGCCATGGCATGTGGTCCTCCTTTACTCTGTGTACAGACCGGCTGTTAGCTTTTTGACACATGGTATCTTCATTGCTGGGGATAGATTCAGATGAAGGAGATGTGCTCTTATACACATTCTTCCAGGTCCTGGACGGGGATGGGAAAGGCTTGTGTTTTCTAAGTAATATAACAAGCCCTCGATCGCTAGCAACCTCAGACATTCTTTCCCCACACAGGGATGGCCTTTTTAAGCTCTGATGCTGTATCCTCTCCTCCAGAGTGCTGTCCATTTTATTCAATACATATACCATAGGATACTATTTATCATTTTAACCATTCATAAGTGTACAATTTGGTGGCATTAAATACATTCACAATGTTCAATAATTGTCGCCACTATCTGTATCTAGAAATTTTCCATCATCCTTAACACAAACCCTACACTTCATAACCAAACTTCCTGCATTCTTAATTTCCTCAAGACCCTGGTAACCTCTGTTCTATTTTCTGTTTCTATAATTTTTCCTAGTCTAGGTAAGTAAGTGGAATTATACAATACTGGTCCTTCTGTGTCTGGTTTATTTAGCAAAATACTTACCAAAGCATAACGTTTTCAAGGTCCATCCAGGTTGTAGCATATATTAAAATTTCATTTATTTTTTAAAAGCTGAACAATATTCCAGTGCCACCATATTTTATTTGTCCATCCATTTATCTAGTAATGGACACTTGGGCCATTTCTACATTTTAGCTATTGTGAATAATGCTGCTATGAATATTGACATAGAAATATATGTTTGAGTCTCTGCTTTCAGTTCTTTTGGAGATATACCCAAGAGTGGCATTGCTGGGCCTTTAACCATTTGAGAAACTGCCAAACTGTTTTCCACAGTGGCTGTACCATTTAACATTCCCACCAGCAATGGAAGAATGTTCCAATTTCTCCACATCTTGTCATTAGGCGCATACATGTTTAGAACTGTGATATCCTCTGGCTATATTGAACCTTTTATTGACATGCAATGTCTTTTTTATCAATTGTCATTTCATCTGATTTAAAGTCTATTTTATCTGCTGTTAGCATAGGCACCCTAGCTCTTTTGGTTACTATTTGTATGGTCTAGCTTTTTGAGTTCTTTCACTTTCAACCTACTCGTGTCTTCAGCTTATCTAGAATTTGCCCCTGAGTAGCTATTGCAATCTTCCAAGTCACCATTTGTGTTGTTTTCCAACTCAGCTCTGATAATATAGTTTTTCATTTTATCACAGCCCTGATGTCCACCTCTCCATGAGAGCTTGGCTCAAGACTCCAAGGGATAGAGTGGGAAGATAATATGAGTGACACCAAACAGTGCTACTTTTGAAATCTTCCTTCCCCATACGCCTATGAAAGGTTCCTGGATGCAGTAGATAAACCCTAAGATCTACCCAGCATTATAGCAGAAGTCAGTTGATAACGTTAGAAGGGGAGGAGAAAGGTTAATAAAGGGATTGCAATAGAAGGCACAAAGGTGTGGGGAAGGTCAGGGGCCCACAAGGGATAGGACAGCACCACAGGACTAGCTTCCGCACCTGGGACTTAAAGCTCTAGAGAGTATAGATCTATGACAGGGCCACGGGGCAGAAGCTCTGACTTTTCAGAGAGGAGGCAACCAACTCATGGCAAATTGAGCTGGAAGCCTCCCCTCCAAACTCCTTTTGGAATTTCAGTGCCTTTCATGGGTCATATACCCTCATATAGTTTCTTTTGGCCTCCCATTGACAAAATCTAAGCCAAAAGCCAGGGAACAAGAAAGTCATTGCAGTTCATCCATGTCGGCATTCCGGAGCATGGATCTGGGTGGATAGGGACAGAGTGGATCTGGAGGGCCAAGTAGAAGGGTCCAGCCTGTGCTTTAATTTCTCCTTCAAGACTTAACCTTAAAGAACAGAAATCAGCCCCTTCCTTTGCCATTCCATGAAATGTATCTCAACCCCATGGTTGGATTCCAATGTCCACCTGCGTGTGTTTAAATCCTGGTTCTAAGGTGAGGAGAATAATCCTTCCCACCTCATGAGATCGCTGATGATATATGTAAAGTACTTGGAAGAGTGCCTGGCACATGGGGCAGCTATGCTTTGTATTAAATATTAGACCAGCCTGATAGAGCGGGTCGCTGCTCAGACACTTACATAGCAGCAGGGACCAGCTAGCGGCACAGCTCTGAGATCCTTGCTCTGTGCTTCACATACTTTGACCCACCTTCACATACAGGGAGACTGATACTCCAGTTTGACTTCTAGTACCTTTCAACTTGAGATTTTGTGGAATCTCTTTGCACAAAAGCTGAGAGAACTGTTTCTGCCCTAATCTTGTTCAAGTCCTCGCCTTTGGCTTCATTTCTGAGCATTCGTTTGTAACTTGTGCTATCTCGCGCCTTCCTGGTATAGGGGCTGTTTAATAGTGGAAAATTCCGCTTTTCCCCTTCTTCAGTGGCACATGGGCCAAACACAGCAATGTCTGTGATGTTGAAATATATTTCCCCGCCTTTAGGTATCTCAGTTCTGGTCAGCTACTGCCCAGGTCTGTGCAAAGCTGACATGGAGAGAGGTGAGCCCACCTCAATTTGGGCTCTCAGATGTCCAGCTCCAGTGTCCAGGTGGCAACACCAGGAGGATCTCTGGGCCCCTGATCTGGAAGTGCTGGACATGGTGCTTTTATTATCTGTAGCTCTGTGACAAGCCAGCCCACCATGTAGCATCTTGAAGCCATAAACACACATTATTTCACAGCTTCTGAGGGTCAGGAAGGCAGATATGACTGGACTGGATGCATCCACCTCTGGGTCTCTCACAGGATGCAATCAAGTTATTGGCCAGGGCCATGCCCACTGGAGAATCCTCTTCTAGGACCATTTATGAACATGGTTGTTGGCAGTCTCGGGACAGTCAGGCAGAAACGTCAGTCCTTTGCCCCACTGGCCTGTCCTCAGGGCAGTGTTTTTCAACATTTGAATCTCATAGCACACTTGAACTTATAATTAAACTTCTGTGGAAAAGTTAAATTATGTTGATCAAAAAAAAAAAAAAAAAAAGGCACAAAAAGGATATAATTACTGTGCTTTGAATTTCTTTAAAAAATAATTCAATTAATGCTGTTTAAAATTTTTTCGAGGCACACCTAAGATCCTGTCATGGCACACCAGTTGAAAATCCCTGCCTTACGGTCACTAACAAAATGGCAGCTAGCTTCCTCCAGGGCAAGGGGTTGAGCCTGAGGGGACTGTATTTTCCAATCTTCTTTGCTTTAAATGAGTCACAGCCCACACTCCAGGAAAAGATTTATTTAAGAGTGTGAATATTAGGAGGTAAAGTCACCAAAGACCATTCTTAGAGGCACCAGAAGTGGCCAAGAGTTTACTAGAGATTTCCACCGCTTTGGTGAGAAGAGAACCTCTTCCAAGTTGAGCTCTACTAGAAAGTTTCCTCTGACTATTGTATAATCATTTCTTCATAGCTACCATCCATGTTGTATTAATCAATGTCTGTCTTCATGTAGCCACCTGGCACTCTGTTATTTTACCTTTTATGGTGTCTCACATGGGGGAACACAAATACAGATTGTGAGCCATGAACTTCTGGTATTGGATGTTGTCAGCGCTGCAAAGATCAACCACTCCTCCAACTTTAGTTATCACTTCTGTAGACAACTCTGAAAATCTTCCACAATTTCTAAACTCACTCTCCCCTCAGGCAGTACCTTCCAAAGGTCCTTTCAAAACCTCAAAGTGTAATTCCAAATGGAACCCTCTGGCCCCATGTCCTTTCTGTTCTCACTGCCTCAAGCGGTGGTTTCACCATTTCCTGACTCATTCTGGGTAGAGACTCTGGAGAAATCCTCTTATCCCTACTGCTGACATCTAGCTAGTTGACCCCTACAGATGAATAGAACATATATTCTATAGTAGAATCTCTACATTTACCACCCCCTTAAGTTGACCTAGTTTTCATAGAGCATACAGGCATCATATGTACGTATCAGTAAAGTAGGCCTAGTTCCTTATGTTGACCACCTCTGCATGTTGACAAGTTTGCTACAGTCCTTTGGAGGTCAACTTACTGTACATCTATGTGGGGAGATGGGCAGTAGAGTAGAAACCATATGAACCTCAGAAACTAGATCCATCACTTCACCATTTAAGTGCGTGCGTATGGGGAATGGAAAACATAATGGAAGTAAAAGTTGGAAAAATTATGAATGCCATCTAAGATGCAGATTATTTATGTAGTGGAGTATCATTAAAATATTTTTGACAAAAACATGATTTAAAAAGTTAACTTGGGCACAAATTTCTTTCTTTCCCCCTTCTTCCCTGTTCCACTCTGCCTTCTTCTTTCCTTCTTTCTCTTTCTTCCCTCCATCCTTTCTTCAGATTTGTGGATTGGAGTAAAGGAAGATTTTCCTGACTGTTCTTCCCCCAAGGAATTACCTTGTTCCTTAGGATCACCAGAGCCGTGTTTGTCCTCTGCCTGGAAACTCAAGCTACTTGGTAGATGCTTATGGACAGGTGTGTCTACCTCACTGTGGACTTGGACCTTCTGAGGCAAGCAAGGAGCTCTATTATTAGCAGTGAGTTTCCCAAGGGTCTCACCACAAGTAACTGATGTGCTGGGTGCTGCATCAGTTACTGTGAAATTAGTTGATGAAGGAAAGAAAAAAGAGAAAAAAATCTAGAGGTACTTTGAGTTCTCAAGGATGGACAGCCTCTAAGGAAATGCCCAATCACCCTCATCTCCTGAATCTATCTATTCATACCCTTGTGCACCCCCCACCTCCAATGGGGGCCAGACCTGGTGATTTACTTCTCACAAATAGAATAGGGAAAAATGGTGGATATCACTCCTGGGATTAGATGATAAAGTGAGTGTGACTTGTTTGCTGGGCTCCCACCCTCTCTTGTCCCCTCCTGTATTGCGCACCTTAGCTACCATACTATGAGCAGTCCCATGGAGAAGCCCCCAGGACAGGGTGCCCATGACTGCCTACTACATAAGCAAGCTTAGAAGCAGGTTCTCCAAACCCAGTCAGCCTTAGATGAGTCCACAGCCTCCACCAAGAGCTGTAAGAGCTGCATCTTCAGCAGCTCCTAAGGGAAACTGAGCCAAAGGCCCCCAACTAAACAACAGTGGATTCCTGACCCATAGAATCAATAACGTAGTAAATGTTTGTTGTTGTAAGATGCTAAATTTGGGGGTGATTTGTTACACAGCGATTGATAGTTAATACAGCAAAAAATAACCAGCCTACTCTAACTGCCATTTGTCCTTATAACCACTGGTAATTCTTGAACCCTCAGCCTCTGCATGTGCCAAGCATTTCGATGGGTCTTTCAGAGTTAGGGTTGAGAGTAGGGTAGAGAGAAGGGGGGACTTAATGGCTCAACCAAGCAGCTTCCCAGTGATTCAAGAAGGTCAAGGGTGGGAGGAAAAGAGTTGCTTTTAGCGGCTGATGCCAAAGTTGATAATAGCCTAGTCAGATCCCATGTTCCTCCATAGCTTCATGGCCCCAGCACCAAGGCAATGAGATAGCTGGGAATTTTGTAGTTGTTTCTAAAGCTGTGTGTTCAAGGACTTCACTTGAAAGCAAGTATAGTAGATGAAAAAAAGGTTTGATGGGGGTTGCTTAATGGCCCCTCCCCAAGGACAGCCTGTCCATTCTCTCCTTGCATGGATGTTCTTCTACACTCCTGTCTGTGTGTCCGGTGACAGGGACCATGCGTATGGCATTCTTGGGCACAGTGCCATGGGCAATTGAGCGCTGGAGAAATACCTTTTGATACAGGAAAGCAGGCTTTGGTGTAGGCAGAGAGCACAGAGTGAAAGCTGGCATGCAGAATGCTTACGTCCTCACCTGTCCTAGTTATTAGTAGACGCTGGCTTGCCAGGTGACCCAATCGCAGAGGTGGCAGGTGTACATGCCACCTCTGTGTTCTCCAGTGGGGCTGTCACTCCCTTGGGAAACAGCTGGCTCCATTAGCTAATGAGAGTGCCAGAGGGAGATGAACACCCATTAGGCAGGTTCTCCCCTGGGGCCTGACCTTTCCTGCAGAAGCCAACCAGCAGGCCTGGGTGGACAGGGGAGGAGGGAAGGAGATAAAGGCTGAAAATACCTCAATAAAAGGGCCTGGCTTCTGCAGAGGGGACTCTGTGATGCCTTGCCTTTGCAACTTGGCAAACAGAATTGGAAGCTGTTTGAATTTGCAAACTAATGATAAGAAATAATTGCTAAATAGCTCAATAACTGACAGGAAATTACCCTTGTTTTTCCATAACAATGCGGCAAGATGATTCAATTAGGGCTACTGTAGATTAAAAAATATATATTTGTTTACACGATTCATTTCTAACAATGACAATAGATGGCAGAGATTGGAGGGTTGGGGAGGGGAGGGGCTGGAAGGGTTTCAAACCCTCCCTGGTTGCAGATGTCTATTGAGGCGGGAAGGAAGGCACAGTTAAAGCTGCTGGCTGGGTCTTTCCATTCAGGCTCTTCCAAAGGGCAGAGATAAGCCAGGGGCACCCTGGCTGGTGACCTCTCCCTAGACTGCTGCTTAATGAGAATAAGCAGAGATCAAATGGGAACCAATAAGAGAGTCTCCTGATTCCACCTGATTGCTTGACGGGTTGGCCCTGGGGTACTGGGAAGTTTCTGCTAGCACCAGGGCACCCATAGGAACCTGGAGCTGAAGCCATCCCTCTTAGCATTTCTGCCAACCCTCTTCTTCACAGAATCCTTTCCAGATTCGAGTTCCCATCTCCCCAGAACAAAATCTTGGTCCTGGATTTCGTTTCTCGGGGACCTAGAATTAACTAAGAAAGCTTTATAAGCTTCAAGTTTCTAAGGATGTTTGCAATTGGAAAAGCAGTTCTGAAAAACAACAAACAAAAAACCCATCATTTTAAATTTTAAGGCATGAGCCTTCCATGATGGCACTGCTAACAGTGGTGGGGAGTTAACTTCATGCAAGCGAGACTCCACAAAGGTTGCTCCTCAGTCCCCAGCCCCTGTGTCCCACTAGGACAAAGAAGAGCAGCGAATCAGGGTTCGAGGAGGAAGAAAGAGTTCTAGAACTCACTGCAAAAGCCACGTGTCTGGGAGTCTGCTCAGTTAACTCTGAGCCTGAGTCTCTTTCCTGATTTATAATCAGTTTGACAAAAAGCAAAAAAAGTACCCTTACAAGCTAGGCAATTCTCTTTGGGCTAAATTATCTGCACAAATCAGAACTTCTCTCTCAATCTCTCTTGATGAGTTACCCCAATATTTAAAGGGCAGGAGAGAAAATGAGGAGCAATGCAGACTGTGTAGGGAGCTTGGCTAGTTAGGGCAAGTCTGTGCTCCTTCCAGTCCCTTGGTGCTATGAACGCCAGATGGCAGGAGGCCTCCTTGGCCTGGTGCTTTGGGGGTTCCTCTCCTCCCAGGAAGGCCCAGAGCCTCCAAGGAAACGGCAGTCAGAAAGGATGCTGCAGCAAATGTCATCTTTCATGTGTCTGGGTTCCTTGGGTGATCCAAAGCACAATTTTTTTCCTCTTATAAATAAACCCAGGGAACCCAGCTGAGCCTGCTTTTGCAGCTATTCCTTACTTACCGAAATGAATCCACATTGCAATTTATTGTTTCTTATTGCAAGAGTTTTCAGAGCAGAAAGTTAAACTTTTATCTGCACATTCAAGTGAACTTCAATCCATCCTCCCTTCCCACCTCCCTCCCCTCCCTCCCCACCATGTCCTCCTCCTCCACACAACCCCACATCAGAGAGAGAGGCAGCGTCCACAGAGGAGAGGGCTCGCTTCTCCTGCCTTAGAACCCAATTACTTTTGGCTGTTGCAAAATTAACGTTCAGAGCCATGAAATTATGCTATAGAAGCTTTATAGAAATCACTCAATCAAACAGAGTGAAACCTTTTTTATATGGTAATCATTTCCCACCATCAAATTTCATAGGAAAGAACAGTTTGATTGAACCACCTAGTTAAACTGTGTATGAAATTAGTCATTCTCACCATAAACAGTGTTCTGCTGCCTTCCCAGACAAAAGCTAACAGAATCAAGGTAGTAATTGGTTAGGAAACGACAGGTCCTAATTCTGCCTGAATTGCATTCCTGCTTCTTTTTTACCATCTATTTGGAAATCCGAGGGTTTATGTGCGTCATAGCAAGATGCTGTTTGTCCTTCTTCTCAGATGGTCCAACATAGCAGACAAACACCTAGTTTTTAAACCCCTTTTATATGAACTAGCAATGTGACCACAGGTGAGTTACTCATCCTTTGTGGGCCTGGGAAATCAGGAATTGGACTCAATCTTTCTTTGGTCTATATCATTATATGGAGCCTGTTTCTAATTCTGCCAATGAAAGGGTTCACTTCGTAGGAACTTTTGAGTGAGCCTGCTTCCTCAGACCAAAGGTAAAGAATGGAATGAATGGGAGAAAGATGAAGATAGGGTTAGGGTTAGAGGGGAGTTAGGGTTAGAGGTAGGTTAGAGTTAGGATTAGGGTTAGAATTAGGGTTAGGCTTAGGGTGATGAAGATTAAATCAGCTCCTTTCTAATAAGCCAGTGTTGTTTATTCATAGATGGAAAAAATTTTTAAAGTCTCAAAAAAATGAACAATCTCTAATTTTTTTATTAAACAAACACTAAACTCTTTCATAGGTGTGATTTTCGCATCCTTTTCCCTTCTGAAATAGTCATTTTAATATTTACTAATTTATGATTATGAGGGCCTCCTCCCCTTCTCCTGATGAATTTTAGGGGTCTCCCCCACTGTAGTGTTACAAAGCTTCCTCCACCCTGCTGACCACAAGGCAGTTTCTGGAAAAGGTCTTTGCTTATACCCATGCATGTATGCATGAATGACTGTAATTTTGATATGTTAAGGATCTAGGCATAATAGCTTCTGGCTGTGAGCTCTCCTTATTTTCCTTACAGCAGTGCTGTTAGTTAATTTATGACAAAATTTCATGAATTCTGATCGTGTGGTCTTAGCAGGGATTCCAGGTGCTTCGGCAGTACCAGACTTTTAGTGTTTAACAGTTTATAAATCAGTTCCACATACACTAAATCTCATTCAATCTTCACAACTCCCCCATGAGACAGATACTCTTATTACTCCCAATATACAGGGAAGAACAGAAATATAAAGCCTCAGAGAGATGAAATGACTGGGTCAAGTCACTCAACTAGGACATGGAAGGGCCAATGTGGGGGCTTAGAGCAGGGCAGAGACAAAGGGAAGACTTTATGCAACCCCTGTCAGAGAGATTAAACATAACAGAAATCACTACCATAGTAAAATGCAGGGTCCTGGGCAGCTGGGGGCTGGGCTTGACTCATACCAGAAGGCTTTACTCATGTCTGGCTCAGCTGAGCCATTCTCCCCTCCTAGTTTGTCTCTATTCATGACCTATTATCCTCTAGGCTTGCTTTCATCCCTCTCCAGAACATGGTGGTCCCAGGTTATGGGAAAGTGGAAGCTCCAAGACACTGTGGAACCTTGACTTTGGATATCCACATGCTATGGGGTCAAAGTTCCAAAGACAACTTAGGTTTAAGGAGTAGGGAAAGAGATTCTACATCTTCATGGGAGGAGCAGCATACTGTGGGTTAGGACATCAGAGATAGGGGTTTCCAATCTATCACAAATGGTTACCAAGAAATAGGATTTGGACACATCTGGTACATGCACACACTGCACCTGCAGAGATCTGGGCCTCTTTAGTAGAATGAGACTGCATGGGATGGAACCAGGTTTTACCAACGTGAAAAACAAGGCAGGGCTATTAAAACTTTCCAGGTCAGTGAAATGAGCTGCAGTTTAGGATCTCAGAGACAGGGGTTCTTGTTCTGTGTTTATTATAAACCAGCAAAATGAGCCAGCTGAGTTTTAGCCTAGTCTTCTGTAAGGAGACCTTAACGTTCCTCTCAATCTTCTCCCAAGATAGTTGCTTTGAACAAGCAAAATACCAGGTAGGCTCAGGGAGGACATAAGAGTTCCTTAACAACACCTACAAATTACATGGTGCTGGGAGAGAGAACAGGATGGGCACATAGTGGGTGCTCATTGAATCCTGATTCTCTTTTCCTCAGTTAAGCTAGAAACTGCCTGAGGGATTTTGATCTCCAGAGCCACAGAGACATAGGAGAGACTCCCAGCAGGCCAGGGAGGGGAAGTGATATACTTAAGGACACTTGGTGGCAGACCATATGCCTTTGTTTACCAGTGAGTCTAGTCCAATGACAATGTGACTTTGGCAATGAAATAAATACCTATAGAGGGAACAAAATTCCAGATCCTGGGTCTTTTGCCCAGTGCTCCTTCTTACCCCCGTAATGTATAAGACACAAGCTAATTCCAATCTCCCTTCCTCTCATAGGAAACGTGATTTGTAGCTGGTCTGTGAGCTCTCCAGGGGTCACGGCCAGGAAAGAACACACCAGCTGGGTGGCCTGGCCCTTCCTATTCCTCTGTCTGGTCCTGACTAAGCACACAACCTCGGGCTCGTGATCTCAGAGAGTATTCGGTTTCCTCACCTGCATGATCAGAAGCCAAATCTCTAAAGTGCTTTTCAGATTTCACATTCCTTGAGGCCACAAAACAGAATGCAATATCATCTCCAACAGGTGTGTGAGGGGAGGGGGTAGGCAGCAGGAGTGGGGTTTGCAGTGGTCATCCCAGATGGCTGCCCTCACTGGCCTCACTCTGGAAGCCAGATGTTTCTCCGGACAGTTGAGTTCTGTGGTAGCCTGTTGTCCTGAAAGCTTCAGGTGCCCAGCTTCCAGCGGGAGGCTGCATCCAAACTCTCTAAACTCTCCCACCTGGTTGAAAAGCCAGGGCCCCGGAGACCTTTTCTCCTGTTGGAAAAGCATTTGCAAGTCTGACAGTGCCCTCCCCAGCTTGGTCTCAATTTTCCCCAACTGTCATGGTAGCTGCTGTCACTCTGAGAGTGTGTCAGTGGTAGAGGGTAGTCCTGCTCCTTGGGGGACCTTGTGGGGAGTACTGTTCAGGGCTTCTTGACACTTCTGGCTCTTCAGGTAAGGCAATGGCCGTGAGAATGGCAGTCCCGAGGGAGGAGCAGAGGTGGGGTGGAGCGCAGAGAGCAAGGAGTGAGATAGATACAAGCGCTGAAAAGGCTGTCCCACTGCAAGCAGTGGCCACACCCTCATTGTCTTCCTCACAGCATCATGGCCTTCCGGTTCTTGGAAATGCTTCTGCAAACCCCAGCCTGGCCTGCTCACAGGTCAGCAGAGGGAAGCAAGCTCTCGGCTTGCAGGGTGGTTAAATGGGCAGTGGCGTGGTTGTGGAGAGGAAAGAATGGCTTTGTCCACTGAGTGGCTGAGCATGAGGGCAGGGGGCAGGCCGTGCTCCCATCCAGATGTGCCTTCCCTGCTCGGAGCAGCAGCACCTGCCGTGCATGCTCATGCGTTCTCACGCCCTTGACGCCTGTAGATGCTGCTTCTAATGGGAAACAGACAGGATGACTGAAATGCTGCAAGGAAAAAACACATATTCATGGGCACCCCATGACACAGCCTTGAGCTTGAGATGGTTAATACATTTAGAGCATGGGAGAATCAACCTTCCTACTGGCTGGAAACTACAGTGAAGAGTGCTCTGTACATGGTGAGTGAGCCCCATGTTTCTTGTAAGCCCCCTTGTGCTCAGGATTAAGCCAGACTCATGGGATTCCTGATAATATTCCTGAGGGTTGAGAGGGATGAGAGGCAATGTGACCAATGGAAGGCCCGCGGGTTTTCTTAGAAGTGTTGCCAGGCCTGCTTGCCTTTGGCACAAGAATCTGCCTCCATATGAACTTCTGCTTCTTCATTGTGGATGCTCTCAAATGGAATCCCAGCCTCTCTTTGTCTTAGAGGGAGCCTGTGTATAATGATGGTCCCTTGGGTGTGACTCACTGCTCATGTCCCTGCCTCCCCGACTGTCTTAGTCACCTGACTCTAGCCACACCCATCTCCAACAAAAGCACCCATCACCCCTGAATTAGCTTTGGCCCCAGAGCACCGAAAAGCCACGCAAAAGGGTTTTCAGGAGACTTCCCTCCCAGGTCTACTGTTAAAAGAAACTCTCGCGCATACACCAGAAAAGGCATAGCCAAGAATAGTCACAATAGTACCATTCGGAAAAGCAGACACCCAGAAACACCCCCAATGCTCCTCTGTGGGAGAAAGAATAAACAGAGTATGGGGTGTTCATTCCGGGCAGTCCAGAGCAGTGACATGCAACAATGTGGCTGCTCAGTAATCCAGTATTAACTGAAAAAATAAATCCCAAGCAATCACCTACAGCATGGTATCCTTACACCATTATACACAAGTAATTACTTTTGGAGAAAATACAGAGATACAATAAAACCATATGAAAAGATTGTTGAAAAAGGAAAATGATTCAGAACGGCATTCACTCCTAGAGGGGAATGGGAATGAATGGAGCAGGTAACTCAACTTAGGTTATTGTTTGTGTGGGGTGGAGGATTTGTAGGTGTTTACCACACTGTGAAAAACAACTTCCAAACTAAGTAAAACCTGTAATGGGGATGACATTGTAGGGGTGAGGCTTAGATATGAGAAGGAGAAGGCCACAATGACATGGCCCAAGCTGGTGGCAGAAATAGGAATTTATATATGTCATTGTCAACTAGAAAACTAGGTTTTCTCTGCAGTTGACTCTTCATTCCTGCTTTGCGTGACTCAGGGATGGAGGAATACCCTCTCAACTCATTGCACCCTCTCTGCTCAGGATTTGTAAGTAAAAAAATGTTGAACTTACTTTCTTTTGTGGTGGGGTATTGAATTTGTGCCTTCTATTTGAAGAACCAGGGGCCACCTAGGCAGGGGTCTCCCTGGGTGATGAGGAGACAGGGTTAGGGCCCCTGTCCTAGAACAGTGGTCAGGCAGGCAGAAAGTGGACATGGCCAGACAAGAACCACCAGGGTGTCTCCTCAACTAACTGATGTTCCTTTGCAAGGGATACCTGATCATGGTCAGACACCTGGGCATTAGGCCGTCTTTCAGGTAAAAGAAATATCTTGTGAAAGACACGCTGTAAATATCCATGTGTAGCTTCCCTTCATTTCCTGTTAGGCTAGCATTGATTACCAGCCACCCTAGCATAGGGACCCCAAGTTATCCAGGGTCTCTTACAACAAAATAAACCATGCATAGGCCATAAATGAGAGTGTGCCATGAACTAAGATTAAGATTAATTCAATTGTCTGCACCTGAGAAAATCTCTCTGGTGGAGTATAAGGAAGTCCTAAGAAAATGACGGAGTTGGCTGGGTGGTGTACAGTTTCTTATCCCCTCCCAAGCCAGTAGAAGATTGGGGGCATAGATGACTTGCAACCTTGTGCAAGCGTTGAAGTCATTGCCCCCTGTCCTAGTTTCCTGTTGCACCTGTAACAAATTATTTCAATTGCAATAACTTAAAACCATACAAGTTCATTTTTGTACAATTATAATAACATGTCGCTTAAAGCAACACAGATTTATTATCATATAATTTTGTTATAGAGTAGATCAGAAGTTTGACATGGGTTTCACTAGAGTAAAATCATCGTGTCAGAGAGGTTGTGTTCCTTTCTGGAGGCTCTGGGGGAGTATCTGCCTTTTCCAGCTTCTGGAAGGGCCCACATTCCCTGGCTTGTGGCCACTTACTCCACCTTCAGAGCAGTAATGGCAGCTTGCGTCCTTTCCTGTGTCACATCTGATCTTCTGCCTTCCCTTCCTCTTTTGATTGCACTGAACCCACTGGTCTTCAAGCATAATCTCACTGTTTCTAGGTTCTTGACTTGATTTCACCTGCAAAGTCCCTTTTGCCCAAGGTAACACATTAGTCATAGGTTCCAGATACTAGACAGGCCATCTTTGAGAGGGCTGTCATTCTGCCCACCCAAGATGGGACACATCCCATCAGCTCATTCACACCAACTGCTCCTCTCCACTGACTTCTGCTCCAGTTGTGTGAGAACTAGCTGCTTCAAGGGCATAGTACTGGAGAGAAAGAGAGAGGAATTAATAGACTGAGAAGGCAGGAGCAGGTTACATTGAGGGAAATCACCAGCCCCTGAGTGAAGTCAGGCTGGATCAGTCTCTAACTCATTTCAGTGAGCAGGATATTGGAAGTCTGGGCCGTAGGAGCTGCGTGCACCGAGGCATGCAGTGTTGCTTTGCAAGTAGGAAGCTCTGACAATATGGATTTAAGAGGAAAGTCAAGAAATTCAAACTCTCTTATAGAGATGTAGTATTGGAGCCAGCATGCCTCGTACGGGAGCCTGGATCAATGTGCAGTCGATAGCCTCCAGCCAGGCTCTGCAAGGGAGCTCCTCTTTTCCCATCACCTTCTGCTCAGTAAGGTTCTTCTTGGAGCTCATTTTAGGGCACTGCAACTTAGAGACCTAAGGGGAAGTATGGAAAATAAACAGAGGGTGGCGAAGTTCCCAAAATACAGTAAGTCCTTGAGTCACAAACATCTAACTGGTGTATCACTCACGCTTATGAATGGAGACTATCCCAGGTAATAAGTAAACGCACCAGGGCCAACTTACATACAAATTCAACTTAAGATCAAACCCACAGAGCCTATCTCGTTCATAACCCAGGGACTGCCTGGATAGAAAATGGATAAAAAGACAAAAAATCCTAAGATTGTGTCATATGAAGGAACCAAAAAATTAAAAATAAAAAACCACTGGTAAGTAACATGCTCCTTGTCTCCAGGCCCAGTTTTATTACACAAGTCACCTGGACAGGTCAGCCTCTGTCTTTGGACCTCAGTTTCTTGTCTAAACAAGCAGTGACACTACTGTGAAGGGAATAGAGTCCTTGACTGTTTTTTCAGCTTGACTATTGTTGGTATATATAAAGGCTACTGATTTATGAATGTTGATTTTGTAACCTGAGACATTGCTGTATTCCTTGAGCACTTCTAAGAGTTTTGTAGTAGAATCCCTGGTGGAAAGATGTATGGAGAACACTTAGAGATCTAAAAATAGATCTTCCATTCAATCCTATAATTCCTCAACTAGGTATATACCCAAAAGACCAAAAATCACATTATAACAAAGATGTGTTACAATACCAGAATGTTTATTGCAGCCTAATTCATGATTGCTAAGTCACGGAAAAAGCCCAAGTGCCCATTGATCCACAAATGGATTAATAAATTGTGGTATATGTACACCATGGAATATTATGCAGCCTTAAAGAAAGATGGAGACTTTACCTCTTTCATGTTTACAAGGATGGAGCTGCAACATATTCTTCTTAGTAAAGTATCTCAAGAATGGAAGAAAAAGTACCCAATGTACTCAGCCTTACTATGAAACTAATTTATGGCTTTCACATGAAAGCTATAACCCAGTTATAACCTAAGAATATGGGGACGGGGGAAAGGGAGGGGAGGTAGTGACGAGGTGGGCGGAGGGAGGGTAATTGGTGGGATTATACCTGCGGTGCATCTTACAAGAGTATATGTGAAACTTAGTAAATGTAGAATGTAAATGTCTTAACACAATAACTAAGAAAATACCAGGAAGTCTATGTTAACCAGTATGAAGAAAATGTGTCCAACGGTCTATAAAACCAGTGTATGGTGCCCCAGGATTGCATTAATGTACACAGCTATAATTTAATTAAAAAATTAAGAAATGAAATATTAATTTAAAAAATTCTTCATATTTAGTGAGAATTTAGTAACACAAATTCTGTCCTCTCAAAATTTACAAGAAGAAAATCCTACAAAATTATATACAACAATGATAAATTATCTTCAACAGTTATAAGAATTTGAAGAAGAATGTTAAGAGAAAAATTGAAAACCTCAAACACCTTTTGTACTCACTAATCAAACTTCAAAACAATAGATTTTATAACAATTTAAAAAGAAAGGTTCTTCAAGTTTTGTGGCTATGGCAGTTAAGAATTTTAACAGAAATCCTATTGAAATAACTATACATGGCAGCTATTTTCAGTAGTCAATAATGAAGGATTTTAAAGATTTTCTCTTTAAAGGATGTTTGTAAAAAATTCTCTCTAGGATATATGCTACAAAAAATTATTTCTTGGATTGGTGTTGTTCTGTGCATAGAAAACTTTATAGCCATTATGAAGTGGGCCAGTTGAATTCAGAATGCGTGTATAGTGACTGCAGGAACAATCTACAGGTGACGGTGCTGAGAAATTGTTACTCTCAGGCAATAATATAAAAATTTATAAAAGCAATGGCTAGAATTTTTAATAACCTGAAATAAATATTTTTTATAAAGTTTTGTTTGTTCTTATATACCAGATGTTCTCTCCATGCTGGTGATATTTGGCTTTGGGTAAATATTAACATTCTTCAGCTTTCAGTGAAAATGTTTATTCATTGCACCATTGATATTTATTTATTCATTAATAATATGCATGTACTAAGGGCCTCATATTTTAAGTACCATGCCTACTCTATTAAGTACTTAGTATATTAAGTATATTATGAGATGAACAGAGAAATTGAAAAGGCTGACATAAAGATAGAATAAAAATATTTTGAAATGCCATATTTCTAATTATCCTGGCTTCTTAAAATCCTTAAATTATATTGTAAGAAATAAAATTATGGCAGTGCATTCATCATAAGTGAAAGTTATTTATAATATAAATCCCCTGTATAAATAGTCTTCATAATTTCCAAAATTTAAAGGACTGATTAGACTGTCATTGCTTTCGATTTCTTCCTTTTTTTTAACCTTAAGAAAAATCAATAGCTTTATTTTATTGCTTTCACTGTCTAATGTGGCTATTGAAGGCCACTTCCTATAGGAGTGTCAGTTTCCTTCACTTCTGATTGTTTACCATGTTTTCTTTTGTTATGATCTGTGGTGGGAACTTTTGGGTGGTTTAAATAGACATTTATTTCCAAAGATTCCTCTTGCTTCTAATTTGTGCTGCCGTCTTAAATATGGTCAGTTCTGATTTCATTATATTTAAAGGAATAACTGGATTTTGTAGTCAGATATTAGAACTTTATTGAAAGGATGTCAGAACTCATGTGTATCAATCTCATTTTTATTGTTGATTTTCTTTCAATAAGTTAGCTTAATTTTGGTTCCCTCTTCAACTTAATACTTTTATGTTCTGATTATTTACCTGAGAGTAGATTGTCTTATTTGTAAGTCAAGACAATGCTATTAACTTAATGAGGTTCTTGATACTAATAATGACATTTCAAACATTTTCTGAAATGTCATATATTTTGGCAAATTTTCTCAGTGCAAAGTATGTGCATTCTTAGTACATATTCTTAAATGGTAAAGAAAGAGTCATATAACTTTGAAGATAGTTGACACTTTTTTCAATTTACTATAACATAAAAGACATTAAAAAAAAAGAATTGGATAGTTTGCATGAGAAAGAAGTTCATTTACATATATCAGAATTTACTAGTTATTGCAGGTGGCATCACACAGATTAGAAGTAATTAATTTTATTGTAATTCTGAAAATCTTGCTTCTATATCCTACTTCTATTATCAAGCCCTCTGAGTATCTTGTTTAAAACATTCACCAAAAATGTGTTTAGATGACATAATGAACTCAGATAGCAGGGAAATTTGCTGTGAATTAAAGAGAGGCTTCACAGAAACCTTTTTAAATTTATTGTCTAGAGTGCCTTGTGTCAACTGAAAGCTCTAAAGTCAGAGAAATGATTACTGTGAGTGCTACTGAAATTACATTTCCATTTGAGTCATTGCCCAGGAATTATGTCAGATAGCAGATTACATCTGTTCATATCTCTTTAGTTTATATGAGTGTCGTGAGCCCAGTAATACTGACAAAACTTCACAGATTCAATACTTCAGGTATTTTTGTTTATTTGAAAAGATGTCTTGAAATTCTGACAAGATATCTATAAGAGACTGCACAAATTCTTTGTAAGGGGTATCTCCCAAATGTTATGGTGAATTAGGGCTAATGGAATACTTACATTATTTTGCCAAATTATTTTATGAAGCTAGATTGTTCTATGAATTGGCAAAAATAAGAACTTTCTAAGGTATCTATCCAACATTAGAAGATGAAGCCTTAGGAAGTAATAATAATAATGGAATGAATAAAAATAATGATAATGTTATCAGACAGTTTGGAAGGCTTACTACGTGCTGGGCATTGTGCTGAGTGTGGTACATGCATCATTTCTTTTGTGTAACTTTGTGAGTTAAATAATCTTATCTCCATTTTATAGATGAACATTCTGAACCCTTGAGAAAAAAGTTAACTAACTTGCCAAAGTTCACACGAGTGGAAGTGATAGAATAGGAATTCAAATCTAGGTCTGCTTAATTCCAGAGCCCACGCTCTTCACCACCTCACTAGATACTTCATTCCTGGAGATGATAAAGCCTAGTCCAGAACACAGGGCTTGGCAGGGATAGCCTAGAAAGGCTTCCAGCATCAGACGGATGGTGAACCAAGTGAAGTAAAACGTTCAAACCCTGAGAATCTGTGATTCTATGTTTATATCAGTAGGAAATGTATTTTTATGTACCTTTAGACTTTAGAAGGGGAATCGTGACTAGAGCTTCATCAAAGATGGATTTAAAATTAGTTTTAATTTAAAGCACTAAAAAGGAATATGAAATAGTTTAAAGAATTTGGTTTTTAAAACAAATGATCTCTTCAAATTGTGGTTAAATTTAGTCCAGGAAAAATGGTGCAACTCCTTTGAGAGATGTCTTGCTTCAGGCTCTTGTGAATCATATAAATATCGTGGTCCCTTCTCCACTTGTCTCCCTGCCTGGAGTTTGGTCTCTTGTAATCTATTTTTTACTATTAAATTATCTACTAAAATATGAATCTGATCATATAACCCACATAACTGAAACACTCTAGTGCTTTCTTTGTCCATGTTTTACCTTGGTCTTCAAGGCTGATTATACTTAGCCAGGACTGTCTAACGTTTCCTGACATCTGCCATTCCAGACACACGGACATTCTTTATAAACCTGTTATGCATCTTGCCTCTGCTTAACAAGCTTTTCTTCCTATTTCCATCTAGAAAATGCCTACTCATACTTTTAGTTTCAGTTTAAATGAAACCTCCTATATGAAGTCTCTCAACTGCTACAAGGCAAATTAATAATTCTTTTCACAATTCTTCCAGAGCAGTTGGTACATGTCTTAGTTTTATCACTTTGAACTGTAATTATATCTCCATGTGTTCCCATCTAGGAGTTCTTCAAGGAATGAGAGATTTTCTTTAAAAAAAATCTTTATATAACTTTTATTTCACACACAATTGCCTACTGCAATTCCTGGTACACAATAGCTGCTCCAAAATCCTCATCAAATGGCTAGCTGAATTCTGTGTCAAAGAACGTGTGGAGGAAGAACATTTGGAGGATTGCTTATGCTAACATGCTGTCCTCTTTTGAATCTATTTTTCTCTGGTATTAAGAGCCCTGGAAAGGTATTTTATAGGTTTAGAAAGGTATCATGGATAGAAAGCTGAAGTGATACTTGGGCACAGTATGAGTTTTTGAAGAGGTAATGGGACTATGGGTTCATTATGTTGTGAAAATGAAATGGTAAAACAAATATAAAAACTTTAAAATATATTTTAGAAGTTTCAAAATAATTCCATGTGGTGGTTGGCTGGTAGTGACTATGTGAATTCAGAAGGTGCCCACGCTCTGGATTAAGGCTCCATCCCCCCATGACTTTTATCTTATCATCCAGGGTAAACTTTATCATCTCTGCATGTACAAATAGACGCTGAACACTTAATGCAAATTTACCCCTTTCGAAAAGGGTCAAAGGTGAAGTTATGCACTGGATTTAAGAGAACTTACCCCTAGGTCTCTGCCTCCCTTAGCAGGAGTCTCAAGTGAGTTGCCGATGTCCACCCCTTACTCACCTGGACACCCATAGATCTGCCACCATGCCAGCTCTGACTCCACCAAGACTGACCTCATGGTGCTTTTTATTCCTGTTTATCATCTGTCACTACAGAGAGCTCCAGATTTCTTGGCTATCTCATCTTCTGCAGAATCCTGATGTCCTTGGCATTCTATCCCCAAGAATGTTCTAGGGAAACTGGCCTCCCCACGTTCCTTCTCTGCAGCCCTCTGAAGTGATGACTCCTTTTAACTCTGTAGCTCTTCCACACCTAGACCTGAAGATGAGGGTGGGCGTTCTCTTTGCTTCTCATTGCTGCTCTCAGATCATTTTCCCCTCTCCTCTCTAAACCTCTTAAGTTCCATGTTGCCTACTGCTTCTCTTTTCTACTGTTATTGACAAACTTACGGGAAACCTCAACTCCCCATTTCATTATGATTGTATTATATTTCCTAGAATACCATCATTCTTTCCAACCTATGCTATTATTGCCAAAGGTAAAGCTTTGCACTCATTCCTTCGATCTGTTCTTCTATAATGATCTTTTACTCCACTTCAGCCACCCACAGCCTTATCCTGTTCTGAATATTCTCTCCCCACATCACTTTAATATAGACTATGTAACTTCTGATTTGTTAAAGCATATTTTTAATCATTTGTTACCCCCAGAAAGAATGCAAGGTCTTCAAAATGAGGGATTATCTTTCAGTTTAATGATTGTAGGAAACAGTGAGTTATTCTTTAAATCTGTTCCTTCTTCCCTGGTTAAATAGCTTGACTCTATTTCCAGCCTTGCTTGCTATTTGGTATATGCTTGTGACTTGATTCTGGCCAGAGAAATGTGAATAGAAGTTACACATTTAAAGTATAACCTGCATTCATTCTCACTCTTTCCCCATCTGCTCCATGGGCACAGAAGATCCAACAGAAGTTGGTGAGGCTTTCTACAGGATAGTGGAACCACAACATGGAAACAGTCTGGGCTCCCGAATCACCTCCCGATGGCTGCCCACTAAATGCAACCACTGATGTTTTACCTGACACAGAATAGAATTCTACTGTGTATAGCTGTAAAAATTACTGGGCTGTTATAGCCGTTAGCCTGTCCTGAAAAATTACAATGATGTGTCCTAAGCATCTAGAACTATGATTGGAGTATGGTAATTGCTCATTAACATATTATTCCTTTTTTCCCCCTTCAATATAATAGAACTAAAGTCTCAAAAATGACTGATGCTTGCTTAACCACTATTTCAGAGATAATAATAGACTAAGGCTAACAAATAATTTGACTTGGCTAGAAGAATTGCCATGAATTCTGATGATCAGCGCCAAGAAAGTAGTTGTCCAGAGCAAAATTTCCCTGGAGAATGAGGTCTTATTCTAGTGATAACAATCAAATGGAAAGACTAGAAATGTTCTGTGAATTAATCTATTCCAGACTAAGTTTGCAAATTATTTATTTATTTATTTATTTATTTATTTATTTCATGATGTTTAACACCTTTGGAGTTCAAGACATTTTTGCTGATCTGAGAAAAGACAAATTCATCTGGTTATTTGTCATTCTCATATTACTTTTTTTATTCAAAAGAATTCTCTAGCAGGCTGAACAGAGGTTCAGCTTGAATTCTATTGCTGGTTTTATGATTATTTCAGTAATTTGGGGTCAAGAATTAACTACTTCTTTCCTAGGAATCTGCAAAACAAAAATGTCCCTCTTCAGGGATGGATTAAAAAAAAAAAAAATCTTGTGACTTTGACTATGAATGTACAAATATAAACATTTTAAAGGAAAACTAAGGAAGTTATAAAGATAATGTCTAAACAGAGACTAATTAGATTTTCTGCTTGATTTCATTTATATATCAATTTACCTTAATAAATGTTACTATTGAATAATGGAATTTTATAATGCAGATAGCACAGACTATTTCATAACCTTGCCTATATAGACATATTCACATATCTATTTAAGTTAGAACAGAGTTTATTAGCTTTGCCCTTACCTATAGTGAATAATTTGTAACAATAATATAATCTAGACAGAAAAAGGCATTTGTTTTTCTGTTTAAGTGTGCAATTTGTTTACATTTGGAGACAGTTTCCAGAGATCCGCAAATCATATTTTGATTTCCTAATTCACTCTTTTCTTCTGCAATGTCCTATATATTCTATGCATAATACAATACCATGTTGCTGATTATATTATCATTAACTCCTGATTTATGTATAACTCATGACTTCTAAGTGTCCTGTGTTCTTTCAGAATAAATGGCTCTGTATCTTTTTGCATAATTAAAAATACTTGCAGTTTGAAAGAGGGAAGATCTAAATTAATGGAAACATAATTATGGTTTGCAAGTTAAATCTGTTCTATGAAAATATCCAATAGGAATTGATTGTATTTGGTATTATCATGTTTTCAAGACTTTTTTAAAAAAAGTATTCACATGTATTTCAAATACCTTGTAAAACACTTTCTCTATAAAAATAATTTTTTCAAGGGAATCTGAAACATTAATGATTTAAGGATTCAGAGCTTCTCTAATCTAAAGTGTATTGTATTTGAGACCTTCAAAGTCGTTTATAAATATACGACTTTGAAAATATAAATTAATTTTTTATTATGTATATGTGCTAATATACAGTGACCATCAGCTGTATAAGCTAGGTTTAAATCCTAAACACATCTTTGCTTCCCGTTAGTCTTACAAATTGTGATTATAGGAAATGCTTAATTGATTATCCACATGGGACATTCTTCCAGGAGCGGCTTGCAAGAATTCAGAGAACATGTTGTCAGTTTTTCCATTGTGGATTTGCTGTTTGACCTTAGCATGACCGTTCTGGGGAATACAGAACCATGAGTGGAATCTGGTTCCAAGTGGGGAAAATACACTTGTGTTGCATGGACAAGGGAAGAGCCAAAGGGGCCTAATCTACCCCAGATAAAAGTTTAGCTCCCAGGAGAAAGAACCCCACCCACAAAGGAGGGCAGAAATCCAAAATTTGGGTGAAGTACTCTATCACTTTTATTTACAAAAAAAAAAAAAAAAAAAAAAAAAAATTCCCTAAAAATCCACGGAGAAGCAGCATCTGCCTCCTTGGTCTGTGTGTGTTTTTGAATAAATTCCCAAGTCTGTCTTTGACCTCAGCATAGTCTATTGAGAGCAGTTGGCAGGCACAGATTTGAGCCCACATTCCCCTAATCTGCCTTCCAAATTCCTTCTTGCATTTTGCTTGGTTGTATCCTGTGAGTTTCGGCTTGGCATTTCAGCATTTGTCACTGATCCTATTTTAAAAATCAAGCTTGCCGTTGTTTTGGCTCAGGTACTTTAAAAACAAAAATTGAATAGCAAGAAACTATTCAGGAGTCTTGGGAAACAGGCCAAACCCAGCTGTTCCTTGTTAATAAGAGTCGACTCAGGAGCACAGGTTTCTTCAGACTCTGGTCTGGTCTTTTGACCGCTATTTCTCCTCTGGTGTCTGAGCAAATATATCCATTGACTTAAGATAGGAATAAAAACAAGTTCCTTTCCCCATATTTCAGGGAAAAAAACCCAAAGTTGGGAATGCAAATGTTTATTTTAAACTTGATAGGAATTAAATTGTGCAGAAGCCTGGTCCTAGGAAGAATTGCAATATTTACTTTAGGGTAAGGCATTCCCATTTTTACATCACTTTTCCAGATCCCACTTCTCTAATTCTCAGATATTGTTGTGATAAAACTTACTGTTTAATTTTCTTCTTCAAAAACATACTTGTTCTATGTACTATGCTCTCAGAGAACTGAAAAGAAATTAGCTGGGTAACTAATTTACATGAAAGTATTAAAATAATAATTGGTAAATATATTAGCTTTAAAATTTAAGTACCAGTGAGGCCTTTATTCTAATCATGGAAATGTCTGGTTCTTTCACAGACATTTTTGAGGGTTTTTTGGTAAGAGCGGGCTTTCCATTGGCTGCCAAATCACATTACATAGGCATCAGCCTACTGTGCCTACATGTAAATGAATGTAGATCTATTTTTTTCAGGACATTTACCTATGTTATTTCCTATGTAATATGAAGAGTATGTTAAGTGTCTCTGTGTATTATGTATTTTAGTTAGGACTCCTTGGGTACCATTGGTTATCTGGGCATGATTAATAAAAACAACTTGCATGAAATAAATTCTGATGTTCTTGATTAAGAAGTTCTTGCCTGGAGTCTTTTCAATAAAAAAAAGTCTATTCTCATCACAAAGGCAGGAAGGCATAAGATATGGGGTTAAATGATAACAACCTCAGTCTGGTTTCCTATGACATTTCTTTTCAGGGGAGCAGATTTATTTTAGGAGATGACAGTTCTGCTAGACAAATGTGGATAGCAAAAAAGTGCTAGACCAGAAAGGGTAGGATGGGTACTTGGAATATGAGCCCTAAAATGAGATGGAAACCCAGCATTCAAGATGTTCAAATGCCTCTGTACTTTGCAAGTGTAATTCTTAACGAGGGATATCTATGAAGGCTCTTTTTGTTAAATCCTATTTTTTTTTGACCTGTTTATTCCTAATAGTCACTGATGTATTTCAATTAACACTTTATTAGTTTACAAAGTGAGTTAGTTAAAAGTATCTACTAAAGGTGGAATTATAAAAAATACTTTGAAAGGAACCATTTTGATGAAATATTAACTTGGGGGTAAAAACATGACATGGTTCAAGTTTTTGATAACTTCGACTACTTTTTCACTCATAGTTCTCTCCAGGTAACCATTTTTCCTGCTGTGTGCTAGTAGGCTTCCTCAATATCATTTCAGTTGAATCCTATAACATTCTGTCACTTACATTTAGTAAAATTTTATTTCAGTTGTTAACAGACCTTCCTTATTCTTCATACTTATTCCTTTGGTATTAGTCTGGTGAGGAGGAAGAGGACTTTTCCTGTGAGGATCCAGCACCTTGGCAACAGTGCACAGCTGTTTGGTTGACTGAACTGCTCTTGGATGAGAACCCCCCCTCCATGGGTAGTGAAACTGCTCTTCCTTTGTTCTGGAGATCACTGTCTTTCCCCCCATGTGGCTCCCTGTGGTGGGCTTCCATATGCTGGCACACACCCAGCTGTCAGTTCCTCACAGGGTGCCCTCACAGCCTCTGAGTGCACAGGTCCTGGATATGGGATACCTGTCTTAGTCTCGGCTTCATCTTTACCTCCTTCCTTCCCACACCTGACAGAGCCCTGTACTGCCTTGCTTCTCGGGAATACCCATCTGGGAAGTGGGCCTTTGCGATGAGCACCAGCAACATGGTTTTAGCTTTGTTACCTTCTGCTGTCCTAGCTGTATCACAGCATCCTTACGCATCCTTCAGTGGCGCACAGAGGGAATGCAGGCTGTCCTCACGGTGCTCAGTGCCTCTGACCTGCCCCCTCATTGCACTCCAGCCGCGTCAGGCACTCAGTCAATGAGAGGAAATCAGCAGTACATGCTTTGGTAGCAAGGGGAGACACTGTGAAGGCTTCTTTCTTTTTGAGGATTGGAGTTGAAGGATTAATTCAGGTAACTTTCTTCAGCTACAGGGAGGATGAAGGGATGGTTGATGTCCACAAACTCGATAGTGCTCCAAAATGTCAATTCTTTCTCTTTTTGGTAAAAGTTGTTCTCTTTACATCAGTGTATGATAAAAATCACCAGACCAGTTTGGCCTCTGTCACTTACTAATCACATTATTTAATTACACTTACAATTGGCATAGGTCTTGGAGTAAATGTAAGCAACTACTGTTAAGAACATAAATATGGTGTAGGAACAAAAGTGTAGAGTCTTGAAAAAAAAGACCATATCTCTGAGCTTTTGCTATGCTTTGGAAGTCGGTCAGTATATTTTATATTTTATATTTATATAGAGAGAAATAAAAGAGTTTTGCTGGGACACAAGTCTGTGAATGAAAGTGAGTTAGAGTACTTTCATCTTAAGCTATGAGGTTTGAGCCACAAAGCAACTTTTATGAACCCTAGGTTGAATGATCTGATCCAAACTTTCTAGCTAATTGTCACAATTAGGACACAGCATCAGGTTTTCTAATTGCATTTGATGGGCTCTTTCCACTGTAATGTTTGTACCCATCAGGGTTAGTCAAGGAACTGGAAACCACGCTGGATATTTCAAGAAGAAGAATTTACTTTATTAGGGGGAACTGGCTATACTGGTAATGTAAGAGCAAAGAAATTAAATAGGGGAGAGGGAGACAACCCACAGGACAGCAATTGCAGGGAACTGCTATTATTTCTAGGGCTCAAGTGTGTTCTGGAACCTGTGTAGTGGGAGGTAGGATCAGGACAGCAGCTGCTTGGCAGAAGCTAGGACCACCAAGGATGGGGTTGTCTCCTGGGAGCTGAAGTCACAGAAAAGCTCCTGTCATTGTCAGAGAAGCCAGCCACAGTGGAGAGACTCAGGGCGAAGTATCTGGATTCTTCCTTCATCCTGTCGGCCTTCTTCTGCCTGTGTCTCATTTCTCTTTCCCAGTTCTTATCTTCTGGGGAATACAGATGTAATTGTCCTGATAGTATCAGAAAAATATGTAGCTATGGACTAAGAAAAAACACGGCATGTTATGGCATCTCTAATAACTAAGTTCTACAAGAGCAAAAAGAAGTAGACATCCAGTAGGGTCAGTATTTAATTATTATATTAGTAGACACGAGACAAGGAGATGTAGCAGTTGTATTGTTTATTCCTTTTTATTCTCATCATACCTTTTGCTATTCTACTACCTTTTCACTTTTCTACATCACAAAAGGAAATAAGTGAAGAAGGACAAGAACCAGAAAGAAGAGATGGGGGCAGGGGGAAGGCAAGGTGAATCATCAGAGAAACAAATGCAGAGAGGATCAAACAGGCACAGACAACAGGGGCAGAAGACCGAGGCTAGTAATGCAATTATAAATCAAAGTTTGGAAATAATATGATACATGCCACATTTTAATGAACATTCTCCTTATTTGAATAAGAGGAAGGAAGATGAGTTGGGAGGGTGAGCGGAAAAGACCCTAACAAAAAGTCCTCCTCCCAGCACATCAGTTGCTGACCTTAGGCTGACCTTGATTTCTTGCCACCAAAGCAAGTACTGCAGTTGTTTAATCCTCTGAGCTGGTGGTATGTCCCAAATCTCATGTTTTTATGAATACTTTGCATAACTTTTTCCATATGTCTTTAAATCATTTATGCTCAAAATTCTAAGTTTGGACAGCAGACGGAAGCATAAACAGCAAAGGAAAGCATTCTACAGAGGAGAAAATCTTGAAACTTGACCATAAACAGAGGATAGAAACCAGACAGCTTCAGTTGCTCTTGTTTACTACCACCCCTCAGAGCTCATCTTGCTGCTGCTCTGAGCAAGTCCCCTGCTTAGTTTCATTAGTGTCTGCTCATTGCCCATCCCTGCGCTCCAATTACGGCCAGGCAATTGCTTTGTCACCTCTTACGCACATTTGGAATGTTTGTGTTGACAGTCCTGTAACTTGAAACAGGTCACTGACTGTTTTTTTTTTTTTTTTAAATTAAATCATAGCTGTGCGCATTAATGCAATCATGAGGTTCCATGCGCTGGGTTTATATACAATTTGAAATATTTTCATTCCACTGGTTAACATAGCCTTTCTGTCTTTTTCTTAGAGGTCACTGATTTTTAAGAAAGTCAGGATTCTTTTTATTTTCTGCCTTTTGTTAGTTATGAAGAAATGTTCATTGAGGAACACCGAGACCACCATTTAAATAACTTTTACCAACATCCAATGTCATGACAGGATTCATGATGTAGAAGGAGACTGGCAGCTGGGCACGGAGAGGCAGAGAGGAATAGTTGGCAGGCCCTGTGTGTACCATCTTCTCAGTTTAGAAGCCCATATGGTGCTTCATAAATGCTCTGTTCAATTGCCATATAGTTTTAGTCTATATCCTATTAAAAATAAGCTATACTAAGGAGAGTACTTCAGTTAAATTATAAATCTCATATTCACAAGAATTTTTCAGAAGTATCTTGAGTTTAATATAGACTGACCTTGAAAGATAAATCAAGACATCTATTTTTTAATGAAAAAAAAAATTTTTTTTTCTAAAAAAACTGTTTCTATTATTTAGCCTGCCAAGGACATAAAGATTACATGTTTTTGGTTAAAATACAGTTAAAGAGGCTGGGCGCAGTGGCTCACGCCTGTAATCCCAGCACTTGGAAGGCGGAGGCCAGTGGATTGCCTAAGCTCACAGGTTCGACACCAGTCTGAATCAGAGCGAGACCTCGTCTCTAAAAATAGCCAGGCGTTGTGGCAGGTGCTGGTAGTCCCAGTTACTTGAGAGGCTGAGGCAAGAGAATCACTTGCACCCAAGAGTTTGAGGTTACTGTGGGCTATGACTCCATGGCTCTCTACCAGGGGTGACAAAGTAAGACTCTTTCTCAAAAAAAAAAAAACAAAAAACAAAAAAAACACATTAAAGTGCAATTTTAATGTTGTAAACAAATTAGAAAATAGAATAAACCACAATATAATACATAAAACCTCCCCCAAATACTCTATTGCTCATATTCAAGGCATGCACCCTTCCTTCTGTAACCTCATGTACAATGTGTGCCTTAATTTTAAATCCTGTGGATGAACTACAAAAAGCAAGTCACAATCCCTGCCCCTAGGGATTGATTATAATCTGGTCTATATGATGAGATAGAGAATTATAGTGGCTCACTACAACTGTCAGTGATATATTAGGGTTTAATTTCACAGTGGGTCAAATAACATGCTACTTGGAATTAATCAGACTGATCTGTACATTTAATTTCTAGGGTAATTTTTGGAAAACATAAATATATTTAAAAGGAACTGGACTTGATTTTTTGTAATCTTACCGATATTTTTATATCTGAGCTATTTACACTATCGACATTTCCCATAGAGTCTAGTTACAAAGAGCTATTTGAGTGGTCTTCTGTGTCACAATGACTGTGGAAGAGGGCCATCCTCTCCTCTGATGGCTATCCTTCCCACCACCCACGGCTTCCTGGACTTGTAACTTAAGGGAAGTAGAGCAGCTGCCTTGAGCAGCCTCACTCAGAGCACACTCATAAAAACACAGATGCCTAAAAAAGTCCAAGGGAAAACAAGATATGGAAGCAATGCCTACCAATGATAATTCTTCTAAATGTACTCACACTCTGATTTTCTTTATCTGGCATTTGGACATGGAGACATATGCTTATTTTCATTAACATGATTTCCCCCCAAAAGATAAATATATGATTTTGGCAGAGAAGTCAAAACAAATGTGAAAATTGAGAAACATCCAAGTTTTTATCTTGACAATTGACTTTTACACACCAGTTGGACATCTTCAAGAACCAAGGATTTATCATCCATTGACGTAAGCCCATAGTGTAGAAATTCTAAAGATATGCCATGGAACAAAGATATTTCTGTTCCCAAATAGATACTGTTATTTTACTGCTTAATAGAATAATAGACTTTACCTTATAGGATAATGTGAGATTCATGTGAATTTTAAATACTAAAAAATACAAATAAAATAATTCATGAAATTCAATACTTGGAATATTACATGTACTTTAATTAATTCATTAAATTTCAGCTAATTTGAAAAGGCAATGCCTGATTTAAAAATTGTCTAATAACAGGAAAACATTTTATAATTATATAAATTAATAAGGTAGGTAAATTAAGATAGTTTTTCATTTTTTTCAAATGTTCCTAAATGTCTGACATAAAACTTTCCAATAGATTTTAATTTTGGTGATTTTTACTTGGAATTAATAGTTTTATTAGTTGCAAAAGATCCTATAATTCCTCCACTAGGTATATATCCAGAAGACCAAAAATCGCACTATAACAAAGATATTTGTACCAGAATGTTTATTGTAGCCCAATAAACATAATTGCTAAGTCATGGAAAAACCCAAGTGCCCAGTGACTCATTAATGGATTAATAAATTGTGGTATTTGTACGCCATGGAATATTATGGAGCCATAAAGAAAGATGGAGACTATACCTCCTTCATGTTTACATGGATGAAGCTGGAAAATAGTCTTCTTAGTAATGTATCCAAAGAATGGAGAAAAAGTACCCAATGTATTCAGCCCTAATATGAAACTAATTTATAGCTTTCATATGAAGGCTATAACCCAATCTCAGTACAAGAATATGGGGAAGGGGGCAAGGGAAGGGAAGGGAGGGAGAGGTAGGGTGAAGGGAGGGTGATTGGTGGGTCCACACCTAGGTTGCATCTTGGAAGGGTGCAGGTGAAGTTTACTAAGTGCAGAGTATAAGGGTTTGAACATAATAACTAAGAAAATGCCATGAAGGCTATGTTGATCAGTTTGGTGAAAATATTTCAGACTGTATATGGAACCAGCACATTGTACCTCATGATTGCATTATTGTACACAGCTATGATTTAATAAAAAAAAAAAAAAAGGAAAAAATACCCAGATATAGCTTCAAGCTAGTTATTTCCTGCTTCAGTTATATAAAGCTACACTTACTATAGTTAATTTTGGGATTTTTAAACTTAATTAATATTTCCTTTTCTAACTTGTGGAGATAATTAAATCTCAAGCAGATTCGCCTGTAACCATCCTGGCTAAATAAACAAAACACTTTTAAACCTTCTATGTTTATAGCATTAATACACCATTATAAATTAAATTAATTTACATATGAGCAAATATAGACCTAAAGGTCTATAGTTATTTACGGCATTGTTTACATGTTTTATAGTTTTTAAATAAACTCTATTAGATGTTGAGCCTCACAAGAATACTCTAAGTTTGGTGGGTAGGGCGGCTTTTCTGATATTCCTTCTACATCAGACTGATAGATTCATGTGTTGAGTGCTTCTTTCTACCCAGGACAGGGGTGACCTTGTTACACGAGTGATGTCTCTGAAACTTCATGACAACCCAGTGAAGTAAGTTTGGTGATTAGTACTTTATGTTGGAGGAAACTAGAAATATTAGCAGTTTCTCCGAGGTTACTGACTTAGTAAGTGATGAGGCTGGGAATAGATTCAAGCTTATCTTAACCTCTTCTTGCTTTTTATTTCTAGAAGAAGGAATTGAAATACAGAGAGCTTAAGTTTAGGTCACTAGCAAGAGCAGGGACAGAAGCTGGACCCAGTCACTCTGAATTCAAATCTAACACTGATTCTACTCTACCAACATGCTGCTCCAATATTGTGGAAGTCCTTACAAATATAAGTTTTCTATTTAAGTCATGGAGGTTAGTAGTAACTTTCAGTAGGTCTAGATTAGATGTTATTATATGCCTGTATTTTGAACTGAATATATCCTTTGAGATCTAAATGTACTATATTTCTATGTTTTCTGATTTTATAGTCAATCAGCCTTTTACTTCCTTCTTCCCTTTCTTTCTTCCTCCCTCCCTTCCTCTTTCCATCTGCCCCATTCCTCCTTTCCTAGATAAGTGCTGCAATTTTATCTGGAGTTTTAGATTATGGTAATGGGAAGGGTAGTTGGGTTCTCTTACATGGAATAATCCTGAATGTATAACTGGGTAATGATACCCTAAAGGCACCCTACTCCTTTGAGCCACAGGTGCCGCCCACGCTATAGATTGATTTTGACATGATGGTAGGTATGGAATTGGGGTAGTGAATGTTGAAGATGTGAATGTTAGGTCTGGCTATAACATTACTATTGCAGGCTCAACTCTTAGCTTATTTGATGTTAATGTTTTATTTTACTGAATGAGTACTTTTTACTACTTAAAATTAAAATGTGGTTTTATAAAATTTGAGGCCATATGTATTTGATTCAACCAGTTTTAACAAGCATTGCAGAATGCAGTAGAGGAGTAGAGACCTAAAATATGTCCACAGAATATTTAAAAATCTCTATTCATAGTTACTGACTTTTTTCTTATTTAGAACCCATTTGTAAGATAACTATTTGATCAATTTTGGAATTAAAAGAAAAACTTGTGCAAAGAGCCAAATAAACTGAAGATAGTTTGCTTATATTGCATGAAGTAAAAAAGAATGCAGAAAGAGCCCAGTTAAGAAGAAGTAAAAAAATACTGGGGAAAAGAATACAATCTAAAATTCTCTGATTTAATTGTATATGTCCAGTATCTTTTCATACATGATATCCCATCAGATTATATGTGCAGAAGATATGATTGTTTATATATTTGTTTAATAAATATTGTTGGAGCACTTACTTTATTCCAAGCTCTGGGTTTCTGTCTATATATCATCAAGCTAGGGTAACATGGTCCCCATGAACGTCAATCATGGAGCTTCCATTTGAGAAAGAGCAACACCCCATGAACAAGTAAACAGCAGGGTGATGTGCCTGGAAGTGTCACCTAAAGTTGTCCGATATTTTAGGTTGGAGGGTGGGGTGAATGGCAGTCTCAAAGGCCCTAAGTCAGGAAAGAGCTTTGTGCTTTGCAGGTTTAGGAAAAAACACCAGTGTGGCTGGAGCAGGAGGAGGAAGTCAGGAAGAAGGGCACTTGCGACACACCAATCAGAATTCAAAATCCTTCGACAGTTTCAAAATTTGTCAAGAGCTTTCCATTGCATCTAGAACTAAATCCCAGGACTTTGCAGGGGTCGCCGAGGCTCTGCATGGGATGAGTCTGCCACCCACCGACCAATTCTTGTGTTTACTCCCTGCCAGCAGCACGCCTCCTTGCTGACTGTCCAGTGGCAAGTGCCTCCAGCCTTAGAATGTTATTTGCTATTCCCTCTGCTTGAAATTCTCTTTCCAAAGATACATACATGAGTTCTTTATTTTTTTTTAGTTCATTTTTATTCTCTGCTCAAATGTTAGAAGCTTAGAGAAGCCTTTGCTCAGTGTCAATGTGAAATCTACCCCTCCCTCTGCTCTGTTTTTTTTACCCTGCTTCTTCCAGTTGTCACAGTTGTGTAAGAAAGCACACCAAAGCTTAGCTGCTAAAAACAATAATTGTTATTTATTATTTCTCACAGTTTTTGTGAATGAGGAATTTGAGAATAGTCTAGCTTATGGTTCTGGCTCTGGGTGTTTTATGAAGTTGCATTGTGACAGTGGGTGTGGCTGAGGTCATCTCTTAGATGTCGTTTACACATGTGGCACTTGATCTGGAGAGACTCAAAAACTAAAGACAGGAAGGTCTTTCTCTTTCTATAGGGACTGTCCAGCATGGTGGCTTCAGAGGAGTCAGGTTCTTTACATGGTGGCTCAGGGCTTTGAAGGTAAATGTCCCCAGAGAGCTAGCCAGGCAGAAACCGTATCACCATTTATGAATTACCCTTGGAAAGTGAGTCATTGTCATTCCTGTGCATTGTATTGGTTGAGGTAAACAAATATTGAGGTAAACAAAGGTTTACAGCTTGAAGGGAGGAGGGGATGTCCGCCTCATCTCTTGATGGAGAACAGCAATATGACATTGTAAGAATATGTGGAATGGTCCAGAGATATTCTCCAATTTAGAAAACAAAGTCTTCCACATTGCTTTATTCTTTCTCCATAGAAGTTTTCTTTCTAGCTCTTGTTAATATGCCCTATAAAGATAGGACTTTTAACATCTTGTTTATGGCGGATCAATCTTCTTTGTTGAATAGATCAATGATTGGCATGCAGAATGCACTCAACATTTTCTGTTGTTGAATGAATAAATATTTCCTGAACCAATGATCTATGAAGCAAAAGAAGTATTATGTAAAGCAGTGTTTTAGAGATGGAAGATTTTTAATATTCTGTAATGTTTGAGAAACACAATAAGAGAATAGAACAAACTAAACTTATCCTAAAAGTCAATTGGTTTTCATGATGTGGACCTAAATAGCAAAAAAAAAAAAAGTTTCTGTATAATATTTTGGAAAAACTATGACTTTTTATGACATTATACTTATTGAATCTTCAATTGATACAAATCACAACTGTATGAGGAGTATGACTTTAGGTTTTAATCTGCTCATCTGCACAGATTTTAACATTGGAAATAGAATATTAATCTTTCAGTCAGCCATGCAAATACAATAATCTAGCCCATACGGTATTAGGAGAAGATGAGCTGTGTGCTACAGCTGTGTGCTACAGTGACCTTTTGGATTGTTCATTTTACCATTTTCAGTGAACCTACATTTCTGTTTCTTTTAAGGCAGGTGGTTGATAAACAGAGGGAAGTTTTCCTTGGATCTTTATCAAAATGACAGCAATTTTCGGAAGCCAAGAAATACTTATTTAAAACTCATTTTCCACAATACTTAGTGGACTGTTTTGTGATACAAACACGAGGTATACCTCAAGGCTGCCCTCTTAATAACAGCTCTCAAGAACATGAGAATCAATTATTATACCAACAGGGGAAATGGGTGATTTTTCATTCAAAGTGAAAACAATGTAAATGTTCACAGTTGGGAGAATGGTTGAGAAAATAATCTATACCACCACCCAGGGTCTAGGCGTTGAAAAAGATGTTGCAAAAGAAAAGGCAAAAGATTATTTTTCATAGCTGACATGCTTACCTAACTAAAATTTCAAGATAATTAACTAAAAAATCAGAATAATAAAATTCGATTAGTGGATAGAAAGTAATATTATATAAAAAATACTAGTTTTCTTATAACCAGAACTCATTAGAAGACATAAAAGGAAAACAAAAAATCACATTAGCAACAAAGTGTAAAACACTTAGGGCCAATGACCAGATAGGAAGGAATAACCTGAGAGGCAGTAAAGTATTTGAGTGCAGGCTTTGGAATTAGCCACATCTGACACTAAATCCTGACTCTGTCAGGGACAGGCCAGGATGCTCAATCTGTCTGAGCTCAATCTGTCTGAGCTCTGTATTTCTCATCTATAAAATGGATGTAATAATTGAAATATTGATGTGAGATTAGCATTTTAAAATAACATATATCAAATGTAATTTAAAATGCATCAAACCTTATTAATAGAGCTGTGGGACTTACATAAGATTAGACGGCTAGAATCAAATAGTACAGGCACTTCAGGGACAAATATAGTACTGGTAGTTGTAAAGATATACTGTTTGAAAAGGGCCACAACACATATGAAGGAAGGCAGAAGAACAATTTTAATAAATTGTGGTGAAATCTTTGGGAAAAAAAATAGCTAGATGTATACTATTCATCTAAACCCTGATAAAGTCCCTATGTGGCAAAGCATTAAATAAAACAATATACCAATTGGAATAAAATCTATGTCAGTAAGTATTGGATATTGACTTTGAAAAAATTTTAAGACAAAAGAACAACAGCAAGGGCCACAGATATTCCATTGGTAATAATTATAACATATTACACTTAAACTTGTATATTGATTTTTTCCAACTTTAGATAATATTACTTTATTCTCTACAGGAAAGTTGAGAATGTCAGTGACTATAAACTTCACTTTACCTCTAATTCCCCTGTTTTTCTCTCAATATCTGGAAGCTATTTCATCACTTTTTTCAAGGTTCAGGTAACTTATATTTTATCCTATATCTATAATGAAATGATTCACATTTTACCTAGAAGTTAAATTCTAATAACTAAAAACCAACAAACAACATCTGATAATATTGTGTACTAGTAATGTAGAATGTATTGTATGCTTGAGATCCACTGAGAAAGAAATGCTATTCTTTCTTCTTTGCTTTTTAAAACAACTTTATTGTCTTATTTACATACCATAAAATTCACTCATTTTAAGGCTACAATTAGAAGGTTTTCAGTTTCTAGTAAATATACCAAGTGGTATGGTCATCCTCACAATCCAGTTGTAGAACATTTTCATGTTTTCCTCGGCCCAGTAAGAAGCTCAGGTTTACAGCTTATCATCTTTTGTGCAGGGCAGGTTGGTGGCTTATACCCGTAATCCTAGCACTCTGGGAGGCCAAGGCGAGTGGATTGTTTGAGCTCATGAGTTCAAGACCAGCCTGAGCAAGAGTGATACCCTTGCCTCTACTAAAAATAGAAGAGGTAGCCTGGTGTTGTGGTGGGTGCCTGTAGTCTCAGCTACTCTGGAGGCTGAGCCCATGAGTTTGAGGTTGCTGTGAGCTATGATGCCAGGGCATTCTACCCAGGACAACAGAGTGAGACTCTTGTCTGTAAAAAAAAAATCCCCTTTCACGTGTACCTTCAGTCTCAGGAAACTATTAATGCACTTCGTGAAGGTACAGATTTTCCTTTTCTTTGACATTTCACATAAATACGGATTTATACACTATGTGGTCTCTTGTGTTTGGCTTTTTTCATTTAGCAAAATGGTGTTAAGGTTTACATATGTGTTGTCACATATATAGGTATTTAATTCCTTTTTACTGCTGAACAGCAATCCCTTAAACTGGCTCTATGGCTCTATCACATTTTGCTACTCATTCACCAGTTGATAGATTTCGGTTGATTCCACTTTTTGGCGATTATAAATATGTTTACTATCAACATTTTGGGAGACATATGCTTTTACATCTCTTAGGTAGACACCCAAGAAATGTAATTCTTTGTTTTTGAAACTAGTCTATTCACAGAAAAATGTCCCTATCATTAAGAATCTTTTTATATATTATCAGTTACTTTAATCATTCCATATTTTAGTTTGTCTTATAATCTAACCATAGCTTTTTGGTTCAGAATTTTCCCCTTTTAGAAGAATTCTTAATTAAATATTTTATAAATACAAAAATATATAAAGATGTTACTTGTACAACAGCATATTCACACCCATCTGAAGAAATAAAACACTTCCCAAACGGTTGAAGTACCTTATATATTTCATCTCAGTAACATCCCATCCTCTCTCCTTACCATTTTTAGACTTTACTGTCTTAAACTTTTGCTATTGATGTATTTCCTAATTAGCAGATGAATAAATGTCATTATACTGTTTAAATTCCTACTGGACTTTATTTTTGCTCAGCATTATTTTAGTGAGATTTATTAATATGTATAGTTTTTTAAAAAACTGCAGGCTATATTTTCACCATCACATAATATTCCTTTTTATGAATAATGCAACATTTATCCATTTTCCAGTTAATGGAAGTTAAGTAGGATCTTTTTTCTTTTTGCTATAATAACAATATCATAACTATGGTAAGCACTTAATGCCCTTGATAGGTTCTCAGAAACTGTAACTTTTAGAAAAACAACTTATAAGGGAACCAATTTTATCAGGGGCTAATTGGTGTAATCTAGAGTTAAGTTCCAGCTGTGTATTTCTGGTCAGAAAACATCACCAAACTTCTAAACAAAGACCAAAACACCTCCATTATTGAACACTGAAATAAATGTGAGCTATGCCTACATTTAAGACAGATTAATAAAAACAAGTAAGATAATTATTTATCCAAATTTTGGTGCATGCATGAATAAAAGCAGTCACAGCAGGTGGTGGGTGAAACCAACCCATAAATGTTGAATAAATGTTTGAAAAGTTTAAATTATAATGAGCACCTCCTTCTACCAAGCAGTTCAAAAACAAGCTACTACCAATGTGGCTGCTCACTGAGAGCTTTTGTACCACGTCTTGTACTGTTGTGCATTTGTGCAATTATCGGCTGCTTCACAAATTTTTATTTTACAATAATTTGTATTCATTATTCATTTTCCAACCTGCTTACTTAAGTTCAGAATCTGGATGGCTGGAGTGCATCCCTGCAGCTCAGTGCACAGGTGGGGGGTGGGGGAGGGTGTGGGGGGATGGTGGCTGAGGGGGCATGGCCACAGACCCAGACAGTTAGTGACAGGGAGCACTCACACCCCAGCCACCCACCCCTGCAGCTCAGCACATGAGGTGGGAGCCGGGGTGTGGGGAACCAGACCCAGACAGGAAGTCACAGGGCCACATACACCCTCCCACCACACTCACTCAAACCCTGTCCTTTAGACAGGTCAGTGAAACTCACATGCACGTTTCTGGGACATGGCTGGGAATCTGATTCCCAGAAGACCCACACATACGTAGGGAGAACATGGAAACTCTGCACAGACACAAGCCCCAGCGCGAATCCAGTTTTTTTCCTCATCAATGTTATAATAAAAGGGACTTGAATGAAATGATATTTGTGGGGCTGCTATATTCTTGTATAAATCTCATTTCTACATTTAGGAAAGTATTTTACTGTATATACACCTTCAGCTTTCCTAGATATCGGTAAATTGTTTTTCAAAGTGTTTTTTGCTAATACACCAGCAAGGAATAAGGCTCATGTTACTTCACATCCTTACCAGTATCTGGTATCACTAGACGGTTTTTCTTCCAAACTTGTTGGGTGTGAAAGGTCTATCTAGATATATTTGGTCACTTTATTGTTTATTTACTTAATATACTGGTTACTGTATTTAAAAGATTTTTCCCAATTAATATGAGGGTACATACAATTAGCTCACCTCGTTTGCATTTATAAAGCAAATCTAAGTTGTATCTAAGTCCCTCACGCAGGACATGTACCATACACAGGAAGTGGGTCATACAACAATACATTTTTCTGGGAAGGAGTCCAGTAACCCCTTTTCTGCATATTTGGTCACTATAAAATTTCACAGAGTACTACTACTTTTGAATATCTTCTCTCGTGCCTATTGTCTATTTCTGTTTCTGTTACTTTCTTGTTTATATTTTTTGTATATTTTTCTGTTAACGCATTTTGATATCGGAATTTCGTCTTCAGTAGGTTCTTGGTCTCAGTGATTTGAAAAATGAATCCATGGACCACAGATCAGTGGTAAGACAGGATTTATTTACAGAAAAGAATACAGAAATGCCAGAGCTCCTGGCAGAGAAAGAAAACTCAAGTTGGGAGAGACAAGCTCTTTCTCTCCCTCTCTGTCTCTGGGCTCTTTGTCCAGGGGAATATATAGTCGCATGGGGCCTTAGGTAGTTACATTTAGTGGGGCTTGGTAGTTACATTAGTGTGCCTTTAGTATGTCTGGGATAGCGTGTCTGGGACAGCTTGTCTGGAACATGTCTGGGTGGTGTCTGGAACAGCATGTTTGGGTTGCAAATGAATGGCTACAATTATTTTCATTCCCAGCCCTAGGAAATGGGGCCCCCCTGCTGCGACTGCACCAACACCACCAAGGCAGATGCAGCCAGTCCTGACCCCCTAGATTCACTAGCTGGCTGGGATGCCACATGTCCTGTATCAATTTCTCAGAGTTATTTACGTATTTTAGATATGAAACCTTTGTTGGTTATGTAATATGCATTGCAAATAATTTTCTTAATCCTCTTTTGGGGATTTTTGTGTCTTCTTCTGAAGTATAATAAAGAGAATGCTTTTCCCTGGAGCAAAGATTTGGGATGCTTACTTCCCATTTAAAAAAATTCAGGTTCCCTAAGCTAAACTTTCTTCTCCTGAAGCACAACCCACTCTGAGTGGAGATGTCATCTGGCTGTCTGGGAACTGGGGCTTATAGAAATAACACAAAAATGCTGATACTTTGGCTACTGCTTTTGGTATGAGTCATAAATACGGTTCTTTTCTCTGATACTAGGAGTGTCTTCTACAGAAAAATGTGGTGGGCTAACTTGGTAGCTTGTAAGAATGGTGAAATCTCAGAACCTTCACAGTTCTTAAATATCTTATTGTATCTATTAATAAGATGAGCTATATCAATTTTATTGAGCTTTTCCAAGAATCAGCTTTTTATTTTGTTGCTATAATATTTCTGTTTTCTACTTTATTTGTGTTGGCTCTGATATTTACTTCCCTATTTTTATCCATTTTTTTTCTTAATTTGCTTATTTTCTTCAAGCTTCTTTCTTTTTTTTTGAGACAGAGTCTCACTATGTCACCCTTGATAGAGTGCTGTGATATCACAGCTCACAGCAACCTCTAACTCTTGGGCTTAAGCAATTCTCTTGCCTCAGTCTCCCAGTATCTGGGACTACATGTGCCCACCACAATGCCAGGCTATTTTTGTTGTTGTTATTGTTGTCATTGATGTTTAGCAGGCTCTGGCAGGGTTTGAACCCACCAGCCCTGGTGCATGTGGCCGGCACCCTAACCACTGAGGTATGGGAGCTGAGCCATCTCTTTGAGTTTCTTAATGTGAATCCTGAGGTTCTTGATACAAGATCTTTATTCTGATACAGATAGGCACTTCTATAAATTTCCTCCAAGGTACTGTTTTCATTACATCCCACAAATTTTGATTTGTTATGTTTTAGTTTTCATTCAGTTTGAAATACTTCTAATTTCCCTTTTGACTTCTTCATAGATTCATGGGTTATTTAAAAGTGTATTAATTAGTTTCTCAGTATTTGGAAAATTTTCAAATCTTTCTCTTAGTGATTTCTAATTTAATTACACTGGGGTCAGAGAATATACTTCGTGTGATTTGAATCCTTGAAATTTGAGAGTTGTTTTATGTATTTTTTAAAAATGATGTTTTTACATTTTAAAAACAATCTTTCTTTTAAATTTTTTTTTTTTTTTTACAGAGTTTTACTTTTTAATACTGGGTAGAGTGCTGGGGTGTCATAGCTCACAGCTACCTCAAACTCTTGGGCTCAAGAGATAGATCTCCTTGTCTCAGCCTCCTGAGTAGAGGGGACTACGGGTGCCTTCCACTACACATGGCTATTTTTAGAGACAGAGGTCTCCCTTTTGCTCAGGCTGCTCTACTTCTGAGCTCAGACAATCCACCTGCCTCTGCCTCCCAGAGTGCTAGGATTATAGGTGTGAGCCACTGCACCTGGCCTATTTTAAAAAATATTCTTGATGTTAACTTGAAGTTAACTGATGACTTCATGCTGAATCTCAGAGTCAAAGCATTCTATAATAGACATACTCTTATTTTACAATGTAAATGTTACTTTCTTTGCATTATTATTATTGCTTAATATTTCGATGTAGTGATTATCTGATACCTTTTCTGAATGTATTTATGTCTGTTTGTTCTTCACGAGGTTTTTGTTTCTAGTCCTTACTTTAAACATTGCTATTGTTATTAAAATTTAAGCCTTTTTAATTTTGTGAAGGCAAAAAAATGGAAACCTAATAAACACATGTATATGTAAAAATAAAAAAATAAAAACAACCAACAAATATTCCAATGTTGAAAATTTAAGGGATATAAATCCAAATAAAAATAATTAAATTAAAAAGTATTCTTGATGAGTTTAATTCACTTTTCCTAGAAGTCATCAATTTTTTAATCTCTATGATGTATTGTTCTAATTTGAACTAATTTTTTCTTAGCCCTTCTTGACAGATGCCAACCTGAGATTTTATTTCTAATTGCTACTGCTAGGTTAGGAACATGCCTCTGATTTTTAGTCAATTACTTTTCCTGTTTTCAGTACTTGAATGGTATGCCTTGAATTGTACTCATTCTCTGCCTGGTTAAAGCTGGTCAGTGTGGATGCTTGAACTTCCATAGCATATTTAGAAAATCATTTGTGGTTTGAAAGGGGTTGTAGCTTCAAGGATTTTGGTATCTTGGCTTATAAAATAACATTAATAGAGTACCTGCTTTTTTCACCATAATGTTTGGCCGTGATTCACCTTTGAAAGCCAAACTCAGATGTTTGTTGACTGTCTCATTAAAGAGAAATCTGGTTAGAGTCTGTTAAGGGAATGTAACTAAGATTACAAGTGAAGACACAGTGAAGGTAAAATTGGTATTCTCAGAGCAAAGGAAGATTAAGTTATTTTTGACAACTCTGGTAAATGCTCATAAGAATGTGGTTTTAACTGTATAAAGCTGTCTGCTAGTTATTAAGTTCAGATTCAGTTCTGGAAATATCTTGTCTGAGAGGAAAACTGAAACTTCACTTGACTTAACCTCTTCTAATTTGTAAATTAAGAGTCATTTTCTATAAAATTTTGCCTAGGTACTTTATACATATATTTTAGGACTTTGACTATGGAATGCCATCAGTTTCATCTGGATAGATGTTATTTTATATTGGAAGACTTCTTGTCAATAAAATAATAGTGTTTATTTGAGAAGGATTGGCTTTAAATCCAGAGAATGTCTCTGATTCTTAGTTTTGTCAACTGTTACACAGGGATATTACCTACCTCACAGGCTTTTTGTAAGAATTAAAAAAGGAAATATGTGTTATGTACTGAGAACAGTATTTGACACACAGGAAATACTCAGTAAATATTCTATATTTCTACATGTCTGTTATCTTTGAATAGCTCTACCTTAAAACTGAAGGCAATGGGCAAGTTTTCTTGCAGAAAGAAATAAAACTACATCTTGGTTTCCAAACAAACAAGAAGAAATATTGCTTATAAGTATATTTTTCTTAGCAGCTTGCAGACAGCAATAGCTGCTATGGAGCTCAAGGTCTGTGTATATTTCAAAGAAAGCTTGCCATGTGTTGGGAGCTTGGCTGACAACTCAATTCTGATTCCTTTTCTGTCCATTTTCTCTCATTTTTCTTCTAAAATGCACAAGTAGCAAAGCATCAATTTCTCTCCTCTCGCTCCCTCTTTCTGCTTTTCCGGCTTATAAACACACACACACCTGCTCCTTTTTCTTCAACACGCACACTTGCGTTTACACTAGTTTTATTTCATTTATTTTTAAATCCCCAAAGGGTTCACAGAACAGGCTGTGTGCAGGTGCCATTTCCACCGGTTGCATTGGCGGCTGCCTGCTGCGTGGAGTTGCTGCGAGGAGGTGAATGAGCAGATCGCAGCGGCACTTGATGTGCAAATTCTTGCACTACAACCTGTGGAGCTCTGGGGTCTGTATTCTGTATGCCTCTTGTATGTTGTTTTCTCGTCATTGTCATTAACATTTGTTACACTTACTGTCAGAGCATGATAGACTTTTAAGTGTCGGAGCCAGATCAATTAAAAGACAAAAACCTTGGCATTTAAACAGGCACTTTTTTTCTCGGGGTGGTGCTGCCGATACTGCTTCTTACCATCTGTTTTCTTGTTAGATCCTGCGCTCGTTCCGTTGGTAGGGAGGAAATTTAGCCTCTTCTGGAGCGCGAGAAAGTCATTCACGTTTCTCTTGTACATAGCAGAGCTCGTAAACTGTAGGGATTCTCCTGAGCTCCAGTGCACAGAACAGTGACAGATGAGCTGCTTCTGGGGAGAGCTTGGGTACTCGGTGGGTCAGTGGTACAGCAGCAGGTTCCCATGTGCCGAGTGCTCCTGTGAGGTCAGAGCATCTGTTTACACTGCTGTCTGCATAGGGGGTGGGGGGGATGGTGGTGATGTGAGGGGTGGATGTGTCTGTCAAAGTCAATAGCGGTTCTGGCGGAGGCTTTCCTCAGCTTTGCACATCAGCTCTGTTTTGATAAGAGATGCTACTGTGTAACTGTTTGAGATTTGTGGTGGACTGAGGAATGCTTGTTCTGGCTGCTGAAACTGACTGTAACTGTATTGTCTTAGCGGCAGCATCATGGGGTCAAGTGCTACAGAAATTGAAGAACTGGAGAACGCCACTTTAAAGTATCTTATAGGAGAACATACTGAAAAAATGTGGCAGCGCTTGAAAGGAATGTGAGTATGCTCTCTGCTTGGTTCTAGGATTTTATCCTCCTCCCCCATCCCCAAGAGTTGATTGTTAACATGACTTCTTGTTGATGCTGTCTGTCTTTGTGGACTAGTGTTTCCTTTAGAAAGATTTCCTCTTAAAAAATAAAATGTGTCCATCTCAGCTAAGAACTTGTTGGGGGGGGGATGGATGGTTTTTTGCTCTTGTACATGTCATTAAAGTAAGGTAACTTGTGGAGAAGACACTGCCTTGTCAGACTGCATGGTGTCTTTTATGCATTCTGTAAACGCTGCTGAGATAGGCATTTAGACAAGCAGAAAGGCAATTAGGGAAACTGATTGCCCGTGTGCTGGCCTAAGTAAAATTTCCCTCAGGTAAGTAGAAAGAGAAATAAGACTGGTACTTTTTCTGTTGACAAGATTTCGAAAAACAATGACAGGATTAATATGATAAATAATTACACTTCATTGGGCTTGTTCTTTATTCTTAGAGAGCAATATTTCTATTAGAGAAAATGTTTATGTGCTAAAAATATAGATAGCATGTAAAACTTATTAGAGAGTACTGGCTTTAAATTAACCATTTTACTTCTTCTGAGAGTACAGAATAGCTCATGGTATGTAATAAATGGTCCTTAATAAGACAGGCCAAGAACCGTGCATTCACATCAAATGTGAAACGTGAGGGACTGAGTCAAACTTTCATTGCACTTCTACTCACTTTGCTTTCACACCTTTGCCCTGGTTTTTCGCTGTGTATGCTGTTAACTTCTGTTCTGTGTTCCAGCACTACACGGTGTTTATATGATTTATTTTAATTATGACATAATTTAAAAATCATATTTGACATTTGGATAAAAATGTGAAATATGAATATTTATAGGGCATTTATAGGCCAAATATGTAATTGCTTAGCCTATTTGGAAAATATATCTGCTTTTCTGTAGTAACAGCTGAAGGCATCCTATACCACATAAAGTAGAGTTTTCTAAGATTCATGTATCTAATGCTGCAGTTTACACACTATTTTATAAGATACAGTATCTGAGTAAATTTGGTGTTCCTGGTTTGATATTGATTTTTTTAAAGGAAAAATTATATCAAACATTATTTAGAGGTTAAAAATCTCTTGTCCTTTTCTCCCTTTGAATTTACTTAATGGTATTTATATATTTAAATGTTGTTTATATGTGTATTTGATTACTACTTGAAGTAATACATGGCATCACAGTACACTGGCATAAGAGTCCACTAACACAAACAACAGTTAGCAGAGATAACTTTTAAAAAGGAAGCCATCTTTACATCATTTGAATGAACCAGAGAAATTTGTTTCCAAAACGCATTGAAGATTTAGAAGGTACATCTTTTTCGTGAGGTTTTTATCTAGGAAAACAAGCAATCCTATCAAAGAAAATAACAGCTCACGAAATTAATTAGCATAGATGCAGATTAAATATTAGCAGTCAGGTGATTTGTATTCTAATCTAATGAGTGAATGAGCATTCTTACTGGAAACATTATATATCGTATTACAACCTATTTTAGATTTTAATGTCTTTAGCCGGATAGGATGTTATGTTTATTTTGTATTTATTCTATTAATATTTTTATGTAGTTACTTAAATGCATAAAGATATAATATGGTGGATTTATGCATGTGTCTTCAGCTGAGCTCAAAGATCAATCTGTCATTTTATTACACAAAAGCGTGATAGATATTATGAATTAATAGAAAAGTATACTAATATATGTACATGTTAAATTAATTTTGAGCTATGGCTACATAGAGCCACTCAATCACTAAATGACCATTAGCCAGATTTTATTTTTTAAAATTATCATAGGGCTGACTAAAATGATTGGTTGCTTTTGCACTGAAGAAAGAATTTGCATTTTGGTACTGTTATCTTTAACTTGTACTTTGACTTAAGACATTTTCAGTGTTCTAGGCTTAGGATTGTCAAAGCATAAAGCTCTCTCTAAAATCTGCATGATTAATGATGACCAAATTGTTTAATTATGGTCTTTTGTGCAATGTGCATTCCTAACAGTGATATGAGGGACTCCCTATACCACTGCTGAAGATCATCTTGCCTGTTTAAAATGCAACGTGGACTCAAACAGAATTTTAACTTACCAAAATTGCTAATGCTGACTTCTACTTTTAAGTATTGGAGATTAAAATCATGCTATTTATGAAAGCTATCAAACAATTGTTCAATAATTTCCTTATTTTTGGTAAAATGGACTCAATTAAGACTTTTAGATATTGGTTTAGAAAGTGACTTTTTAAAATCTTTTATTGCATTTAGTTCTACAAATACATTGACTTATTTCACCAGGATATTCTGCTTTTAGTTAGGCTTACAATATGTACATTTTTAGGTTAAATAAAACTAGAGAGAAATGTGAAAGTAAAATGATGTTTATTCAGTTACACCTTAAATATAGAAAACAGGAACCATGACAGGTAGATATTTAGAGAAAGTTTTCTTATAGGCATTGCCACACAATGCGTAGAAACAACATTTTAGACTGTTTTTGAGTCCACAGAAATAATTTTTAAATTTTGTAACTAACACATGGAAAATTTTGGTAAACTAAATTAAAATATTCCTTTTTCTCTACTATTTTATTGATTTCTTTTATTGAGCTTCTTCCAGATCTTCTCCATATAATATTTGAGACACCACTTAAAGTGTTATTTCGAGAAATCTCTTATTCTTTTGTGAGAACAAAGCTGAAACTGTTTCTTTCTCCCATTCTCATGTAGACTTCTATGCTTTAGTTTAGAAATTTTCTTATAATTACAACTCTTATCATTAGTTTTATTCAATCTATAGTCCATCACTAATTTGTCACCCAGTATGACAATTTAGATTTTAAACTATCACCATCTACGATGATGAAACTCTTGAGTAACTATGACATCAGGTCTTTAATAAACAACATTTAAAAGAATTATATATTTGGTCATAATTATTAATTTTTTAAGGTCTGGAGAGCATATCCTATGTCTTATGCCATTTTAACACCAAATGAAATTTCTTGTTCAGAAGTTTCTTATGAATAGGAGACCTAGACTGCTTCCTACATACTAAAAGAATTTATCTATCACTAGTTTTTGTAAGACTGTTATTTTATTGATTTCCAATTGAAAAGTTCATTTGCAGATTTTATATCATTTCATTTATGCATAATTTTTTTAAATTTAGGAAATAATGCTTCTGGGAGTCACAGTAATGGTGCTTTTTTTTTTTTTTCCTTAAACATGCAAAGAGCACCATAACCGTAGAATTAAAAAAAGTTGTACATAGTTAAAAACTCTGGTGCTACTCTTTTCAGTCAATCTGACTGTTCTAAGAATTCTACCTAAGAAATGACAGCATCTTTAGAAAACTATGATTGAGTGGAAATTCCTGTGGTAACCACATGAAGTTACAGGAAAAGCTAAATCAAAGCATTATCTCCCTCAGTTCAACAAAAGGGAAGAGAGCTTGAACTACTCAGAACTGCAAACTATTGACAAAAACGTAACACTCACCACTTCTTAATACTTACTGCCAAGTCCTCTGGTTTTTATAAATGCAGGACTAGTTAGTCTGTATGGGAGTTTTAGTTTGAAACTAATTTAATATCTCATCATGAATCTTACATGTTTAGACACGTACCTCTTTGTTTCTCCTATTCTGGCAGATGTCCAGATATTCAGATCTGGAATTGTGAATGCAACAGTGGAAAGAAATTAAATCTTTTTTTTTTTTTTTTTTTTTTTTTGGTTTTCCTCTCTGGTTTGTGGTGAATGTGATACTTGGTAGTGAAGGATATAATGTAAAGAAGCTGAAAGTGAAACAGGAGGAAAAACTACATGATAATCCTTTAACTAATCCAATCAGCTGTTAATTGTTGAAGAAGGCTGTGTGTTGTACAGTTCTCAGATGAAGTTACCAGCTCCTCATCAGCAAGAGGATGCTGTGGAAATATTATTCCAAATGAAAGTCAGCAATCAGCAGAAAAAGACAATGATAGGAACTGTTAGCACCATATTTCCAAACTGGAGTCATGCTTTAGGTAGGATGAAGCATCATTGTAGACAAGATGCAAATCTGGTCCTGTTACTATTCTGCTCAATACCCTTTAAAGACTTGCATCCTTCCCAGGGGCTCTGCTTACCTGCTTAACCCCTGGAGCCTTGTCTGATGTTTCTCCTTCTAGGGCCTCCTCCCAACCAAACCCAAACTCCCTTTCTTTGGGAGGTTGCCCCAACTAAATGCTGCTCACCACCTATCTGCCTTTGCTCTTTTTGTTTTCTTTTCTAGAGAGGACTAATCCTTTCCTTTCTTCTCTCAGCCAAAGTTGTTCTTGTGCCCCCTGTGGTATTTGGAGTTGTGTGGGGGAAGTTTGTGGTAGTTACAGTGACTGTGGATAGATTTAGTGGGTAGCAGGCTCCAGGTAGGCTAAATGTACTATAGCACTAGGGGCATTCCTTTTCAGGAAGAGTTGTCCTGCTCAAAATTTTGATAGAGACCTTATTAAAAAATGCACAGGGATCTCTGCTTAAATTTCAATTTCATAGGAAATCCCTCCTGACTTTCCATACTAGGTTGGTTTTCTGGTATTGGCTTGTAAGTAACTTGAAATTTCCCCTTCATAACAAAATCTGCATTCATACTTAACCCTAGCTTCTGAAAGCAAGAACTATATTTACTTCATTGTGTTTGCCCCAGCACCTAGCACAGTAGTTGGCACTTAGGAGATAATGCAATAAAATTTCTAAATCAATGAATGAATACAATTCTGAATCTTATATTGAGTCTTAATCTTCTACCTAGAGAATTAGAAGATCAGTCTAGCAGCCAAAATAGGACCTGGTTTAAGGAATGGAGGTAGATTCACAGCTATAATAGGTATGGAGAAGATAGAAGAAATGTTTGCTTATCATCGTCCAGTTAACAGAACTGTGCAGATATAACATATTTGTATTCTTATTTACTTCTTTCAATATACTTAAGAGGTAAATATCCTAGGTTAGTTACACAGCCAGTATCTGGTAGAACTTGGGTTTAGACAAGCTGTTTAAAGCTGTTATTCATCTTGTCCAAAACAAAGATGACATTCACAGAATAGGTACCCAAAAGGTCACCAGACAAGGATCTACAGTGGTGCTTCTTAAAATTTAGTCCGTGACGTTGTGGTAGGCAGACTAAATGCTCCCAGAGGTGTCCACATCCTAGTTCTGAGAACTTGAGAATATGTTACTTTACTTGGAAAAGGAGAATTAAAGGAACAGATGGAGTTAAAGTGCTAAACAGGGAAATTATTTTGTACTACCCAAGTGAGCCTAAGGTAATCATAAAGGTTTTTCACAGTGGAAGAGATGCAGAGCAGGAGGTCAGAGTGATGTGATGTGCAAAGGACTTGACTTGTCATTGCCAATGTTGAAGATGGGGAAGGTGGGCCAGAAGCCAAGTCCAGCCCTTAGGAGCTTGAGAAGGTGAGAGAACAGATCCTCCCTTTAGAACCTTCAGGAACAATGTCATCCTGCTGGTACTTTGATTTCAGCTCAGTGAAAACTTCCATCAGATTTATGACCTATAGAACTGAAGACCATTTTTTTCAAGCCATTAAATTTGTGGTAAATTTGTTACATCAGCCAAGGATCTCCCCTAGCAATAAGTATTTAATACTTGTATCTTAAATCAGAATAACACAGTGCTTAATCAACATGGGCATTCCTGTCGTCCCCTGCCACAAATACACTCACACACACACACAAACACACAAATGGACCACACAGGTGGAGCCCTGCCTCTCCCTATGGCACAATGGAGTTAGATACTTTGTATTCTTAGTCATTAAACAACTTACTTGTGCCGCTATCTAACCCTGCAGTGCCCAACTAATGGATTTTGTCACTTCCTGAGACTGAGGGTATATAGCGGATTCATTTCAAGTATCAAAGGAGACATTTCTTGGAAATCATCCTAGTCTCTGTTCTTAATTGTCAAGTATGTAATTATTTTGATACATTCATCAGGCAAATCTTTTCTCTTAAAAAGTTGTCTTTTAATCATAAAACCTGTTTGGTTTGAAGAAAAACTGCCTCATCAAAACCTGTTTTGGTGTATAGATATAGTCTTAATATAAATCCCAGGGTTTACATAACATTATGTTATGATTTGTAGAGTGAACATTGTTGAGGTGGAATACCTTAGGAATTAAGAACTCTGATGTCATTCAGATATTTTCCAATATTAACTGTTTTTTAGCCGAATGGCCATGGAGAAATTAGTAATTTCTCTAAACTTTACTTTTTATTAATGTGGAGAAATCCCATTATTTCATTCATTATTCATTCACTTATTTGATATTCACTGATTGTGTGCTAGGTTAGGTGCTATGTTAGGAAAAGGAGTTTATATTCCAGCAAAGGAAACAAACAACAAAAAAGTAAATTATAAAAAGCAAGTTAATGTGGAGTAAGAAGTGACCAGAAGAAAATGCACTGGGTGATTTGATCAAGTTAGCTGGGGAAGATATTTTGGATAGTCAGGGATGATTTCTTTAGATGACTTTTCAACTAAGACATAGACAAACTTAATACCTACCTCATAAGATATTAGCATGGGAGAGGGGGCTGATGAATGATGCCTCTCATCTCTGCCTAAATTCAGAGTAAACTGATTGAGGAGCTCCGTAAAGGGAGAGCAAAAGCAGCTTTATAGCAGATGAAGCTTGTATTCTGGAAGCTATGGTTTTGGTGTGTAACTAAACTGGAACTCCTCTGAATTCTATTTATCTCCTCCAAAATGAAGGACTCCCTAGTAGGAGACACAATTTCCCTCCTAAATTTATGCCACAGCCTAGAGGAGATGAAATAACACTTTTTTTTTTTTTTTGAGTCTCACTTGGTCACCTATGGTAGAGTGCTGTGGTGTTATAGCTCACAGCAACCTCAGACTCTTGGGCTTAAGCAATTCTCTTGCTTTAGCCTCCCGAGTAGCTGGGACTACAGGTGCCTGCCACAATGTCCAGCTATTTTTAGAGACAGGATCTTGCTCTTGCCCAGGCTGGTGTTGAACTCATGAGCTCAGATAATTCACCTGCCTTGGCCTCCCAGAGTGCTAGGATTACAGGTGTGAGCCACCATGCCTGGCCAAGATTATATTTTCTCTAAGCAGAGAACTCCTTCCCTGTAAGAAGGAGAGCTTCATACATAGGCCCAATTCCTTTTCCACAATTTGTCAGCCAAATGAGTTATTCTTTATTTTCTGTGAAAGAATGTGAAAGGAAGCCAAGAGAGATTTGACAGCTTCTCTCGTGGAAGGTGTTCTTCTATGTAGAAGAAAGCATTAGGATCTGGGAATCCATATCTTGCCTAAATCAAGATAATGAACATTAAATAAAACAACATATTAAGAAATATAGCATAATACCTGGCACATTGCAATTATTACTGCTAATATTCCTGTTACCTTGTCCATTCTTGATTATAGTACAACACTCCTATTTAACATCTATAATCTCTAAGTGGATTGATATTTTGATGCCTCAGTTTTCTTCCCTATAAAATGAAAACGATATCCTTACCTGCCTCATAGGTGTTGAGAGAATTATTATAATTGAATTAGCACTTGTAAATTGCTTAGAATTCAGGAAATTCTAGCTGTTGTTTTTATTATTACTGATATTACATACCAAAGCAGAATTGTATATATTTTTTCCTGTACTTTTCTTATCAGAATCAGTGCACAGAGCTGAGTTGTCTAGATGCAGAAAGGAGACTTTCTCTTAGCTCAATGGATGTGTTCTCACAAGAGTTCTCAGATTTCTTTTCAACAGAATGGTTATACTTGAAGATTTATGTTTCCCTGGGTTAAGAGATAAGGTTATGTAGAGAGAGAGAGTGAACGAGCTGAGAAGTGGGCTGGCTTTGAAAGTTTCACTGATAGAAAAATTGTCTGAGTAACGTCTTTAGTTTAACATCTTGTGGAAGCTTTAGGATGTATTTTAGATTCCTATAATCATGTGTGACTCAAGGATAGACTGATTTCCTGAGTTACTCTGGCTTGAAAGTCATTCTTTAAGTCTTTCTTTATCCCAAGCTAGGTCTACTTCACAATGAACTTGACTTCGAAATAATCACAGTCATATCCTATATCCATCCCTTTGCTGATTTATTTTTAGAAAATGGGACATTTTACCATTGTACTATTATAATTTATCCTTTAACATATTTGAATCAGCTAGTCAAATGTAAATATTTAGAAAGTCTAATGATCATTTTGGTAAAGGACCTTTGGGGTGTGAAAGAAACTGTTCATAAACTGGTGATAGTATTAAAGGCTCATGAGAATTGTACTATTCCACATATCTGTTCTGAGAGCAAGTTTTAGGCATGAATGATTATAAGGAAGGGCATAAAAATGATAATAGGTCATTAGTGGCATATATATGACACATTATGACCCTTTAGATTTCTTTTTTAAGTTACTCTTTCTTGAAGCTCTTTTTAAAATTAATTTTTTTAATTTCAAGTTAATTTGAAGGTACAAAGAATTAGGTTACAATGCTTGCATTTGTTAGGTAGAGTCCCTGTTGTTGTATCACACTCCCAGGAGGTATGACATATACCCCCACACTGCCAAAAAGTTATTTTTTTAATATATTGTAAAATATTTTAAAAGATAAATTTTTACTAGGTAGGTACAGAAGATGCTCAATCATGCAGATAATTTTTCGTAAGCAAAATTTTGATATTTAGAGTTATTCAAATAATTTTATGAGTTGTGAAAAAAATGGTATAATCTCTAAGCACCAGTGTTTACAGAAGAAGAAAACAGAGGTCAACGTCAATTAAACTCTACATAAGCATAGATGACCAAGTGATTCTTGTGAAACAAGTCTTAGATAATTTGGAAGAAAATCAAAATAAACTTATTAGAAAAGCAGTGCTGTGCTAATTGGTGTGCTTAAAACCAGATTTCCTAAGAGTTGATTCAAAATGAGCTGTATTTGGAGCAAGATAAGAAAAAAACTGAACACCTTGGGTATCAGTCACATTTCTGATTTAGCTTAAGTTGTTTAAAAGTCACTCATAATAGAATTATAGTAGTAATTGTACTTTATAATCCCTTTATGCATTAAACTTTATGATAGATTTTCCTTTTGGTTCATATGAATGTACCCAATTGTCTCTAATCTTTCTGATGGGGAAACTGAGCCTCCAATACATCAAATGGCTTGACAAATTTTTCATAGTTAGTAAGGGGAGGGTCGGATTCCTAGGTCCATTTTTATTCCTTTTAATATTGATTTAGATAATTCCACTTAACACTCAGGACTCAGTATAAAACCTGATATTTCAGGAGTTAAAAGCTTCTCTCTTGTTTTGATTTTTCCACAGTCCTGCCATCTGTTTGCCTTGTTCTACATACTCAAAGCTGAATACCAAAGGGAGTTATCACTTGGCATAAACTTTAGATATCAGAAACTACCCAGTTCTGTTTCTCTCCTTCTCAAGGACGTGTACTAACATTACTTTTAAATTTATTTATTTAAACAATGGTTCTAGCTAGTGTTTGCAAGAGAATTTGACTTTTTCTAAAACCTTTTGCCCACTGAAGACTTGAACCTTTACAAAAATCACTCTAATTTAATTAGCCTTTGGTACTCCAAACAGCAGAGAAAGAAAACCCTGAACAATAGTAATGTCTGAGTGTTTATTCCTTGTGATTTTTATATAGGAATTCTAACCAATAAAACTGGGTATTTTTTTCTTACATAGGCTGCTGCTTCTTCTTTATAAAGAACTTTAGACATGTTCTTCCCTGAAGTAAAGGGACTAGTCTTTCCCCTCCTTTTGTTTATTTCAGAAAAAATTACATTACTGGAGTTTATTCTGCTTTTTTTTCCTGGAGAGAACACACACCATTTAAACTACAGAGCATCTTTCTAATTCTTCCTTAGACTGTACTTGGAGATGGTTTGTATATGGACTAGGGCACTCCTTCTAACTTTCAGAACTTGGAAAATCTCTAGTACCTTTCACCGGTTCTAGAATGAACAAGTGTATTTGTATGTGTTGCCCTCTGATACTTCATTTCTGACAGATTTCTGGTTTAATATCTCAAGGTTTACAAAAAGCTTCCATTTTTTCCAGACATTCTTTTACATCATTGTTTACACTGCTGTAATACTAAATTTATTCCTGGCTTCGTGCATCTATTCTCTTGGATAATCTCTCCCAAACTGACTTTTAGCCAAGCAACTTATTTTGGCCAATAGTATCTGAGCCGATGTGAAATAAGTCAATGCGTGGAAACTCTGTCTTGTGCTCTCTGGATCACACAGACCAGCATGTGAAGCACCCTGTTGAGTTTGGGAGTGTGGGTGTGGGAACAGATATAAACCACTCTGGCTGAGGCCCCTCCAGATCTCAACCACAACCAATGATTTTCAACTGGTAGGCCATGAGAGTATCTTATGTGTGCCATGAAAAAATTTAAAGATCATTAATTCCAATTATTTTTATTTCATTATTAAATCATAGCTGTGTATATTAATTCCAATTTTTTTTTGTTGTTGTTGTTGCAGTTTTTGGCAGGGGCCAGGTTTGAACCCACCACCTCTGGTATATGGGTCCAGAGCCCTATTCCTTGAACCAGAGGCACTGCCCTCCAATTATTTTTGAAAGAAGTTTGAAGCATATTCTTTTCTCTCTCTCTCTTTCTCTCTCTCTCTCTCTTTTTAATCAACATAATTTAAGTGTGCCATGTAAGTTTAACTATAGGTTCAAGTGTGTTGTGAGATAAACAAAAGCTTGAAAAACACTGGTGTAGATAGTCAACCACCAGACATGTTAGTGAGGTCATCTTGACTGTCCAACTTCCTCAAAATTGTGAGCAAATAATAAGTATTTATTGTTCTTAGCCACTAACTTGTGGTCAGTGTTTAGCATAACAAAAGCTAACAGGTACCCACAATCAGCTCTTAGCCTCTACATTTTTCATGTAATTCTATGATTTCTATAGTTTTTTCTAATTATCACTGTGCTTGCTTCCTTATCATCATCTGCCATAATTTATTTATTTGACCTCATCAATAATTGGCAAATATTTCAGAGCTTATGAAAATAAAAATTGAGGTCCCTATTTTTAGACAGTCAATCCAACAAAATTCTTCTCTGCATTATTTTTACCAGTAATGATATCAGTGACACGTGTCCACATATAATATTTCTTCCAATATATGCTCCTACAGTGGCCTGTGTACTGAAGTTGTATTGTGCTTAGATTTCTATGAACAGATGTAATTTCCCACCAACTAGAAGAACAGAATAGAGTACAACAGTGAAACATAGCTGCGTAAAAGAAGATGGTTCATATCCTGTTACCTTGGCAACAGGAACTAGAAAGGCCAGGACTCCCCACACATCCTGTTGCCCTGACAACAGGTCACACAGGGCATGGGAAGGCCCAGTTTCCAGTCTTCTACGCCTGTTCTTTGCGACCACAAAGAAAAAGAAGAAAGTGATGTTGCATCTTCTTGTTCCTCATCTACATATTTCTTCTATTATCTGAAGTACTCCATTGTGAGATTAGCTTTTCAGATGAATGACAGGATATTAAAAGAGTAACCTAAAGTTTAAGATTCATAAGCTTAGAAACATTTGCTAATTTTTGATTAGTTGAAAGGAGTAAATGATACAAAGAGAATGAGAGAGATAGAATCAAAGTAATAGAGACAATAAGTTATAGAAACCTGAGAAGTAGTATAGGAACAATCTAGCAGCTGGGAGCTGATTTGGGGTTTGCCTCCCTTTGGGGAACCTCAGGGCTTGGGGCCACATGGCCTTTGAGTTCCTTCACTGGTGGCTTTTGACTGAATCCAAATTTTACAAAACTAATTCTCTTATTAAAAGGGGTGCAGCAGAGAAAGATGAAACTTTTCTTGACTCCTCTGGTGCTTAAAAGAGAACAATCTTGAAACTAGAAGGCCACAGGATACCCACTCTGGCTAGTTACCTCCGTTTGATGAGCATATAATACATAACCAAACATTATAAAACGATGATATGTTATGTTATTTGGGCAGCGCCTGTGGCTCAGTGGGTAGGGTGCCAGCCCCATGTACTGAGGGTGGCAGGTTTGAGCCTGGCCCCAGCCAAACTGCAACAAAAAATGGCCAGGCACTGTGGCAGGTGCCTGTAGTCTCAGCTACTTGGGAGGCTGAGGCAAGAGAATTGCTTAAGCCCAGGAGTTGGAGGTTGCTGTGAGCCATGTTCACTCTACCAAGGGCAATGGAGTGAGACTCTGTCTCAAAAAAAAAAAAAAAAGTTATGTTATAAAAGCTTTTTATTAACTTAACCTTCAATTCTGCACAAATTTCCCCCCTTTTCATTCTTATGCAGCTTTTATTTTCTTTCACTACATATCTTTTCTTACTGTGTAGGATTGCTAAAAGCAATCTGATATCAAGTTCGTTTTTTCCTTCCCTCTCTCTTAGTTCCTTAAGCAATTAGTATGATTATAAAAAAGGAATACTGTGTGACTTTATTTTTTGGAATTATATATTGCTTTGTCGTCATAATTTATGTTGCATATAAAAGAGTGTCAAAGCTGACAAATATTATTAGCTCTGCTATTTATAAACTTGACACATTTTTCTGCAAATTAAAATAAAATTTTAATTGATTTCCCTGGTTTTTAAATGTAGAGTAACAGCTATACATTCTGTATTAAACTGGAAGTTTTATTTGGTGAAGATGGAAGTGTTGGTAAAGTCTTCTCTCAAAAAACAGCAAAAGGGACTGGAGGAGAAAAGATTTTGAATTTAAATCTGATGAAAAAAGTATAGACTAGTGAAGAGGAAGTATCTTTGGGAGAATATTATCATATTAAAGCTGAATTTTTGAAAGGTGGGAAAGTTGGGACTTGATCAGAGTATCATCAGGGTCAGAGAAACACTTGTGATGGTCACAGGCTACATTAGGTGACCCTCCTGAGGACTCTAATTATACTTCATGTTTAATTGTTATTATTCATTTAATTGTTCTGCTTTCTAGGTAATCCTTTCTCTTCCCTTTGAGGAAACAAGAGGGAAGACATAGACTCCAACTGTTCCTTATTTTATCCTCTGTGCCTCGTATATAGTACATGGCACAAAGCGAGACTTAAGAATGGTTCAATATAACAGAGAACAGCGATCCGGCAGTGTGTCACAATCTTACGGGTGAATAGTGCAGCCAATAAAAGTCATAACTGTTCGGCAGCAATATTAGTTCGAGGTGGAAGGTCAAACAAATTTTATGGAGTAACTTGAGCTGCTTCTGGAGGAAGGAAAAGAATGAAATATCAGAGTCACGCTATGGCAATCTTGGTCACGATTAGAACTATCGTAAGAATGAGAGTGATTCAGAAACAGAGAAAGTTGTAGCCTCAGTTCATCCAGACTATATTGATACTGGTAAACATAGTGAGGTATCTGGCAAGTAGAGATTGTTGGGGATGCTACTATATCACAGACGAAAGTAAACAAACAAAACCACAACTCAACTTTGTATAACGGAACTTAGAATTTTAAGAGGATTGCTGGAGGCTATGGCAGTGAGGCGATCAGTGTCCAGGCCCCGTGACTGGCACAGAATAAGTATCTCAGAATGTTAGCTGTTACTGTAAATTATATTTGTGGTACAATTGTGTGTAAAATAATGTGTTTGTTTTTGTCTGTTCCTCTGCTGAATGTAAGACTGAGGTAAAACTCAACCCTACATAACTGTATGGTGGGTAGGATGCCAAGGAGGTTCATATGATAGCTGAGTGACTGAACTTCCTGCTCAGGATTCTTATTTCCTGCGTTCTCTACCACTCCTATCTTCAGAATACTCACATTCCTGTGTCATGATGTAGCTGAATAATTAGGGTGATGTTGAGCACATCTTTCAGTGATTACTGGGTGTTCTGGCCTCATCTGGCCTTGCAGGGTGAGGAATTCTTAGTGAGAGGACACTGCTGTGTATCCTGTGAGAGTTAATTGGTTGCTGAAGTTTTCCAACTGTAGTGAGTCAGACAGAAGGAGATAAGCTCCCTTGAACTTGGAGGTGATTAGGCTAACTACTTTAAAATTAGTGTCTAGGCCATAGTTTGTGTCCACTACTGAGTTAAAGAATAATTAATCCTCTCTTTGCATGGATCTTCAAAGAAAAACTTATAAAGGCAGGTAATCTTGAAATGTTCACATGTGATTGAGCAATTTTGATATTCTTCAAGTTTTATTTTTGCTAGACATTCAAGGCCAAGTTGTAGACAGAAGTCACCATTTTCAAGCTGTCATTTAATATTTTTTCCATGCTGTCATATGAATTATATTTCAATTATGAATAAATATTTGTGATATGTGTGCTAAAAGATGCCTCTGTCTAAAATATAACTCACCTATCCAAAAAGAAATCATATATACTTAATGACTGAGAGTGTTCCAAAATGAAATTTACAGCCAAGGTAATGATATTCAGTTTGAAAGATTAAAATATTCCTGGCATTAATTCTCAATGACACTGTTATATATACCTTCCTTTTATTTTACATGGCACAATCGTTTCTTTAATTCTTTACTATAATTTTTTTACTAAATAAAAAAGATAGTTTCTTAAATTTCTCTAATTTCTAATTCTCTACTAAATTTACTTAAAACACACTTTCTGTAATTACACAAGTTGGTTGATCTACTGATAGTACCAGGGAAGCAAGAAATCACATTGAGTCACTTTAGAGCACTTTAGAATGAGGAACATGTTTCCAAGTAATATTAAATTCCCTGAAAAGATAAAGTGTTTAAATTCAGAATTAAAAAAGTATTAAAAAAAACCCCTCTTTTTGATAAACTTGATTGTTTTAAGTACATGTCTTGTGGGTAGAAACATAAACACTGATTTACACAGTATGAGTCACGCTATGGCAATCTTGGTCACGATTAGAACTATCGTAAGAATGAGAGTGATTCAGAAACAGAGAAAGTTGTAGCCTCAGTTCATCCAGACTATATTGATACTTGTAAACATAGTGAGGTATCTGGCAAGTAGAAATAATATTTTTCATTAACCTGACTCAATTGTCTTAGTATTGCAATTTAACTTATTTGTTCATTTAAAAAATATTCATTTACCGGCATGTGGAAGTTACAGCATTATTCTAAGAACTAAAGATATAAACAAGATGACAGGATCTTTGCCTTCATGGAGTTTATATTTTGATGGTGAAGGTGATAATAAACATATAAACAAAAATATGTAACGTAATTTAAATAAAAACAGGGCAAGGCAACAAAGTTCCTCGGGTTTCAAAAGTGGCTATCTGAGACAGCAGTGGTCAGGGAAGGGCTTCTTGGGACAGTGACTTGTGAAGAGGGACCTTAGTGAGTGAGCAGTGAGCCACCCTGAGGTTGGCCGTGTGGGCCTTCCATGCAGCGGGAAGAGAGTGCACATCCTGAGGGCACACTGAGCATGTTTGAGGAAACCAGCGAGCCAGGGGGCCTGGAGCACAGCAGGGGAAGAGTGGGAGAGGAGAGTGTGGGGAAGAGGGCAGAGATCCAGCAAGTTAGGATTCATGCCCTGCATGGTGGGAAGCCTTTGGAGCAGCAAGGGGTGGAGGGTGTACATACAGGTTTTGAAAAGCTTTTCTGGCCTCTTTGTGGACAAAAATACTGAGGAGAGAGGAGGTAGGAAAGGGCAAGATTGGGAACAAGAGGGTGTGTGGGTGGCACTGGCAGTTGTCCAGGTGAAGATTTGGTAGACTTGGTGACATTGGTGCCTATGGAGGTGATAAGAACCATGCAATTCAGGACATATTTGAAATCAGAGCTGACAAGACTCACTGATGAAATGGACGGAGGTCGTAAAGATGGAAAAGAATGAAGCATAAAACCTTGTTTTGTGTGTGTGAGTGTGTGTGTGAGAGAGAGAGAGAGTGAGCGAGCGCTGAGCAGTTGGATCTGCAGTCCCTTATCTGAAACCCCTGGGCCCACATGGGACATGAGTTTATAATATCTAAGATTTTTAGAAAGGTAATAAAGTGTCTATTGCAAAACTTCCCAGGTATTCCCAGTGGGTCTAGGGTAGGCCCTAAAGAATACATCTGTAGCAGAATATAGAAATTTTCACTTAAAGATAATACAGGATGTCTCAAAGGCCAACCCTGAAGTCATCATACTTAGGGAAAATGGGAAATTGTAACTTAATATACCTTTATTTACAAAATAGTCATTACAATATTTTACATGTAGATGAGAGGTAGAGGTAGATTACATGTAGATGGTATTTTGTAAATATTTTGAAAAATTTCTAATGAATATTTTGTAAATAAATGTACACTTAGCTATGATTTCCCATTTGTCCTATGTATGGCAACCTTATGGCCACCTTTTGGGACACTCTGACCCTGTACCTGACCTCTCTTCAGTTCAGGTGCAGTTTTAGTGCCAAAGGAATTAAAGTCAGACCAAATTTTTCTGGCAAGGGAAAGAAAGTCTGGGTTTTAGGGTTTTTAGATATTCACAGTTGTAGATAAGGGTTGTTAACCTGTACCATTTCCTAAAATGGGGGAGATGGCAGAGGAAATAAAAACCCACTTTGGACCCATGAATTTTGGGATGGCCATTACATGTTCAAGTGGCCTTAACAAATAGACAGATGGACAGATGAACTGCAAATGTATACATTTTGGAGTTGTCAATATGTTGATCTATTTAAAATCAAAGAATTTGATGAGATACCAGATTGCTCTAAAAAAGAAGAGACTGTGGTCTGAACTCTCATGCACTCCAACATTTAGAGGTCGAGGAATTGAAGAGAGGCTATAGGAGACCTAAGAGTGATCCGAGTGCCACTGCCCCTGGAATCTGAAGGAAGATTGCTGAGAGGTCATTTAACACGGAAAGAACTGGAATGAACATTGACTAATGGCATTGGGAAAGTCTTTTGTAATCTTGGCAAAACACTGTCAGTGAAATGATGGGGACAAACTTCATCATAGGAGTGGGCAGAGACAGGACTGACAATGAAGAAGAGGGGACAGAATGTATAGCTAACCCTTTCAAGCATTTTTCATAAAGGTTATCAAGACCAGGGGAGACCTGGGAGAAGTTTGAAGGTAAAGGAATTTGTTAGATGTGGAGAATATTGTTAGAGAATTCTGTCAGGAATACTTACTGATAGGAATTAGTCTTTGGGGGTGGGGGAGTGAATAAATCAATGTGGAGATACACATACACACACACTCACACACACACTCACACACACTCACACACACACACTGCTCAAGTGTGACAATTGGGTCTAGACCAGGGCTGGCTCACCCAAGGTAAAGCAGAATGTTGGGAACATTTTCAAGTTGATAGGTGAAAACTTGGTGATGGTTCCCTTGGGGTACTTTTATTTCTTCAGTGAAATGAAATGAGCGGCTATTTAAGGCAATTGAGGGGGGAGGCAGTGGTATTTGAGGAGAAGGTGGATAGAGTCCCCAGAGAGAGGCCATGTGGCTGAGGAAATGCAGTGGACTGGGCAGGCAGAGCTGAGTGCCACCAACAGCCATGCAGTAAAGTGAGATCCGTTTCTCTCTCTGAGCTTTCTTCCCTGCAACATTCTATTCTGCGGCTCCCAGGCAGCCTCGGAGCAGATAGAGCACTAGGTTTATAGAATTCCTAGATTGCCAGATAACCTAAGTGCCATGAAGACAGAGGAAACTGGGGCTTGAGGGCTTTTTGAAGGGTAAACATTGAATCTTGATTGACCTGAAATCTAAGTCGGGTAAGGGGAGAAATGAGAACATGGGGGAGTGATGACCAGTGGAAAAAGGGGTGAGGTTGGTGGGTTGGAGGTGGAGAAGGGGGTAGAGTACTGCTGGAACAGGACACCAGAATCAGCGTCCTTTTGTTCTTCACAAATGTACAAAATGACATAATAAACCTATTGGGTATGGATAAGCTTACACAAGAAATATAACTTGTGAAATGAATATATGGTAGGCAACTGGATTTTTCCTCTTGTAGAAGACCCCTGGAACTCGTTTACATTTCATTATGAAGCATTCTCTTAGAAACAGAAGTGTGGCCATTCCCGTAAAGAAAACAAAGCAGGCAGATCTAATTTTAGGATGCCTTTCCTTGACAACAGCCTTTTAAATATTGCCTATGCCACAATAAAAATTGCCTGCAGAAATTAATGAGATTGTGTTTGGTCAAGGAAATTAAATTCCCTTTTATACTTAAATAGTGTCATAAAAACCTCTCCCTTCACCTTGCTTCAGCTACTGACTTTTACTGTTTATGGCAGTGTTTTTCAACCATTTTTATCTCATGGCACATTTGAACCTGTAGTTAAACTTCTGTGGCACACTCAAATTATGGTGATCAAAAAAGTAAAAGAAGAATATATTTCTTGTGCTTTGATCTTCTTTTCAAAATGAATTATTAATGACCTTCAAAAAATTTCACGGCATACCTAAGATTCTCACACAGCCTGAAAATCAGTATTTTTGATGTTTATGTCATAGCTGGCAAATTTGAATGTGTGAATCAGTAGCAATAGGCCAGGCATCCACTGAAGGGTTGCTGTGAGATAATGATTTGAACCATAAAGATGTGGAGATTGTTTCACTATACAGGGATAAAAGCTTGGTGTGCCTCTGTTTGTAGTAATAGTGTTTTTAGTTTATTTAAATAATTCAGACTTTCAAGTTCCTTCTTGAGAGTTTTAGAAGTTTGAACATGCAAAGCAAATAATTAATTAATTGTACTTTTCTCTGATGATTTTGTTACCAAGAGTGAAGTTTGGTTTGGTTGAAATTTCATGACAAAATAGGCTCTTTCTCACATACATACATACATACAGAAATATACTCACAGTCACAGGAAGTAATAATATATAATTATGTACTTTGGTGAAAATGCAATTGCCATTCAAAAACTATAAAAATGTGTTGATAAGGGATGAAGAGAATTAAAATTCCTTGTTTCTTTTGATTTTTAGCACACTTAGTGTCATTATATGTATAATGACCTAGGTCTGGGGTGGCGCCTGTGGCTCAAAGGAGTAGGCCACCAGAGGTGGTGGGTTTAAACCCAGCCCTGGCCAAAAACTGCAAAAAAAAAAAAAAAAAAAGAGGTCATGATATTAAAGAATTATAAGATTTCAATGTAAAGGTCACTTAATAGATTTTACATCTACTTTTGGTTTTCAGAAAGTCAAAGCTTTGGTCTTCAATAAACTAATACAGGGATAATTGTGAGTTTTATCAAATATTTACATATTGATCTTTTGAAATTTTTGGTGAGTTTTCTTTTAGCATTGCAGAGTACATTTTATTTAAAGTTTAGTACCAGGCTGCTTACCTCAAAGACCATTCTTGTTCTTCTTGGATCCTTGGTGGCAAAGCCCCAGATGTAACGCTGTGCATTTTGTGTTGATAAATTGCATTTCCTTCTCAGTTCCTGAAGGTCCTTTCTCTTGCATTTGCTCTCTAGGAGGACTAGACTAGTGTGAGGTCTATGAAGACCTTCAATTCTTCAATTCTTTGAAGACCTAGCCAAACTGCCTATCATACACTTGGGTAGGTCTTCAAATAACTATAAATTTGACTTCCTTGTACTAATACTTTACCTTATATGGCACTTTACTTTCAAAAATTAATTCTTAAATTTATTAAAATGATAAAATAGGAGTTTTCTCCCTTACCCTTTGGTGTACCCAGGACTACTTCCTAAGACATCAACTTTCATCTTTTAATTTTTCTTCCTGCATTTACATCTATATTTTTAAATAATAATTTTATGTAGGTGTTTCTTGATTTAATATATTTAAAGATTATTTATTGATTTTGAATAGATGTGGATGAAGATTTAGTATCTTTAGACCAAACTCTGGCAGCTCCCCCACTACCTGATTCTCATGGTAGTTCTGTTACCATTTCAGTGAATTAATATTTGATTTTATAGTCTATGAATTGACTTCATGTCTGAGCTAAAGAGGGAAACTCATTTTTTTCCTGGAATTTAATAAATATCTCATTTTAATTATTAGCTTATTGGCCTCAATTACTGTGTACCTATATCACTAACTTTCTCCAAGTTCACCAAAGGATTTGTGAAACACACTTCAGTACGTTTCACACCGTCAAGCACATCCTGTGCTTTTTCTGTCCCACTCCTTTCCTTAGAGAGATTGGTTTTATTGCTGTTGTTTTTTTAATTGACACTGGTTTCTGAGCCTTTGTCCCCCAGCTCTGGCTGAGACTCTCTAAAGCTTGAGACAACCATCCACTTTGCTTATCTCTTCTACTTCCTCATGAATTGATCTGTTGTTTCCTAGATCTCATTTTTCAATAACTGACTCTCATTCAGGGTCTGAGTGTCTCCAATAGCTCCTGAGAGAGGGGGCGCTTGAGAAACACATTTTAAAGAGTGAATTTATATGTGAAAATATATTTATTTTTATTTTGGTATAGCTTGATTGGCTCCAAAATAATAAGCTAAAAATAATGTTTCTTAGTGTTTTGTAGATTTTGATTCATCGTCTTTTAACTCTCAGTGTTGCTGTAAGAAGTCTGATGCCATTTGGTCCTCATCTTTTTATGTGATGTTCTTCTTGATCCAATGAGCCAGGAATTTTCCTTATTTCTTCTCTTCTGAAATTTCATGATAATAACCTTAATATGATAATTTTGGTACTTAAAATTAATTGGTACTTTCAATCTGGAAATACCTTCCTTTCAGTTGGGGAACTTTTTTAATTTGATAATTTTTTTTTCTCTCTTCTTTATTCTTTCTTCCTGAGATTAAGGCAACTTGAGATATACAAAAATGAAAGACTTAGTTTTTCCTCTGAACAGACAAAACTAGCTCCGTTAGTTGGTGATGCATTGTAAAATATGGAAGATACCGTATATACTTGAGTATATACGGTAATGTATTTCTCTTTATGGTTGAGAAGATTCATATCTTTTGTATCTCAGGAACTTTATTTTTGTTAGCCCTTTGCATCTCCATACAAATCTTACAAGGTAATATTGCCTTTGCCATTTTTTCTTTCTTCTTTTTTTTTTTTTTTAATTAAATCATAGCTGTGTACATTAATGTGATCGTGGGGCACCATATACTAGTTTCATAGACGGCTTGACACATTTTCATCACACTGGTTAACATAGCCTTCCTGGCATTTTCTTAGTTATTGTGCTAAGACATTTATATTCCACATTTACTAAGTTTCACATATGCCCTTGTAAGATGATGTTGAGGTCATCAGTAATCTAGCTTTTTTCTTCTGTGATTTTCTTAACTCTGTCTTCTCTTTGTGTTAGCTTTCTTTAGGGGCTAGTTTTCTTCATGGTAGCAAAAACATTTGCAGTAGCTTCAGGCCTCATATTTTCATTCTCCGCCCCTCAACCATCTGTCAGCCAGGGAGCTGAAGGGCTCTGATTGGCTTAGTCCAAGTCCTGGGCACAGTTCCGGGAATAGATTCCGATCCCTAGAATCCTATTTCTAGAAGTTCATGGGTTCCTAAATGGAAAGAAGCAGCGAAATGCTTCCATAGGGGGTCTGTCCATTGCAGGCTGAGAATTATAATAATTAGAAAAAAAGATTTCTAAAAAATGTTTGGAATTTAGTTATACTTACTCTCAAAAGACTATGAGATGGAGATAAGCAACGATGCTGGCCCACAGATTTCCAATAAACACAAGACCAGCTAGCTATTTGGGAACAAAGGACAGACCTTTGAGAACTATCTGAGAACGTCTGCTAAGTCATGGTTTGAACGTTTGTGAGAAAGGACTCCTGTTTATTTCTAGCAATCAATAGCGATGGAAAGCAGCTGCTTCAGGAGAAATGTCAAACTCTTTGCTCTTTGAAAATGTTAATGAGAAATTTCAAAATCTGTGAACTTTTTTTCAACACCTTTACTTTCTAAAATCCCAAATTAGTAGTATAAAAAAATGCAATGCAATTTAGTGAAATCCACAGACCCTTCCTGGCACAGCTGCCATTTGCACCAGAAAATGAAGCAAAATTGGCAGGATACACAAGTAGCTATTTGTAGAAGCATTTGAAATCCACAGACTATGTTTGCACAGATTCCTGGCATTCGGGGCCCAGAGACAAACGATGGTCATCCAAAAGCCTGCCTGAGGTACTCATTACCCTATAAACCTTAAATTTATTTCACACCTGCTTTTGAAATCTGGAAACACTGCCAAGTTGTTTTTCCAGGTGAATTTGGCAAAAAATCCAATGCACTATATGTCATAATCAGAGTAAATCTATTTCTCACATTTATTGGACATCTGGAATCAGTTTTTAAAATGTGCTATTTCCAGAAGGAATCCAATGTCTTCAGAGGTCCTTATCATTTTGACCAGAAGGTCACACACCAGGAATGGAGAAGCTATGGTCCCAGGGCCTCTGTGTCCTCAGAAACACATCTAGTCAGGTGAGGACACCCATGCCCAAAGCTATAAAGTAGCAAAGACTTTGCCACTCTCTAGCAGAAAACCATTCTATAAGCTAATTGCTTTTATTATGGAAGTATATTCTTAAATTGAACCGGAATGGTGATTTTGAAAATTTAGGGTGGTACAGTGTGTACATAAATAAGCTGTTTAGGAAGGGGAGAAAGGAGGCAGCCAGTGATAATTGCTTACTAATGCTTTGAGGTTGTCTATGGTTTAAACAATTAACCTTTTATTTTTTTTCTTGAATTAAAAAAAAAAAAAGATAAGCGCAGCAGCACCATGTGCATACTGTAAGTAGGAAGTGCAAGGAACAGAAAACATCGAGTCTTCCCCAACCATAAACCCCATCTCTCTGCTTTCATGAACTAAGAAGGCTGTTTAGGGTGGTTGTTAAGAGCGGGAATCTGGGCCGGACACCTGAAGTCTGGGCTGAATCCTGGCTCTGCCATTGTTAATTGGGTAACCTTGAGTGGATTACAAACTTCCTGTGCCTTGGCTTCTCTATCTGTAAAATGGGATTGATAACCGTGCCTGTGTCATAAGACTATTAAAGGATTAAATAAATTAACAAACATAGAGCATTTAGGGCAATAAGCACAATATAAACGTCAGCTGTAACTACGTATAAAGTTTCAGGCACATTTACTGAAGGAATTTTTATTGGAATCCCAAGAAAGCTAAGTCAATACTGTTAATAGTCAAACTGTTACATATTTTTGAAAAGTATCTGCTTTGAAAAATCATTTAACTCTTTTTAAATGAAGAACAGCATGCTATTGGTTAAAAGTAATTCAGCATATTTTATAAGAAGTGGGCTTCATTCTATACAAATATTGTAAAATGTATATTATCTAAAGGTTCTATAATTTAACAAACATTTGTTAAGTACCCACCAATGTGTAAGGTAATGTTCTAGCGTGGGGTTGATGATGAAAATGTTGATGATGATGATAATAATGTGTGTACACAGCATGCAAAATCCTTGCTTATGTGGAGGTTATATCCTTTCTGGAGGACATAGATGGCAAATAAATAAATACACACCGTATCAGGTAGCAATACAGTCTATGAGAAGCATAAAGCAGAGTCAGGTAGAGAGAGACAGGTGAAGAGTAGGCTCTTGTAGGGAAGACCTCTCTGACAAGGTTGTGCAGAGAAATGACCTTAATAAGCGAGGTAAGGGGTCATGTGGATACTTGAGGGAAGGGGAGCTTAGGAATACGGAATAGTAAGTGCAAAGGCCCTGAGATGGGAGACTTCTCTGTGTTTTTAAGGAATGAAAGTATAAAATTTAAACCTAGGAATATGGACTATAGAGACTTGTGTTTCATGTTCTCACATTATCTTCTGGACATTCCTTCATAAACTCTTTGCTTTAGACAGACACAATGAAAAAATAGGGCATAGTGGCTTACTCTTGTAATCCTAGCACTCTGCGAGGTTGAAGCAGGTCGATTGCTTGAGCTTAGGAGTTTGAGACCAGCCTGAGCAAGAGCAAGACTCCCATCTTTACTGAAAATAGAAAAATGGGCCAGGCACTGTGGTAGGTGCCTATAATCCCAGTTACTCAGGAGGCTGAGGCAGGAGGATCATTGGAGCCCAGGAGTCTGAGGTTGCTGTGAAGTAGGCTGATGCCAAACCACTGTAGCCTGGGGCCACAGAGTGAGACTCTATCTCAAAAGTGAAAGAAAGAAAGAATGAAAGAAAAAAAAACTGAACAAACAAATGAATGAAAGAGATAATATGAAAAAATAATCATCACAGTTAAATATAAATGATACTTAACATCTGTATGGTATGTTGACTTATATACAGATTCCAAGAAACCAGCATGAACAATAAATTTGACTTTCCCTTTTCTGAGACAGCTTAGCTTAGGAAGCCAAAGAAATTAGAGCAGCAACTACAAAATTCTCAAACAGATTAGAAAAGTCATTAAGCCGAGGGGTTTTGTGTACAATTTTGCATGACTGTGCCTTTTTCTAAGATGTGTGCTGGGTTCCTGCTGGAAGGATCCCTGACCCAACTAAAAATTAAGAACCACCATGTCAGCAAACAGTGTTTTAAAATCTAGAAATATTTTTGGTTTTGTTAAAAGAATAAATCAGAAATGAGCAAACATGTAATGGAAAAATAAAGATAGTTTTTATTGTCTTCATTTAATAACAAAGTATAGAGGAAACTACCTTTTTAAAAAATCATGTGGGTATGGCATCATTTAGAGAATAATTACTAATTGGCTGAATTAAAGCTGAGGAGCTAAGTCTGGAAGTGCTTATTTTGAGGGCAAATAGGAAAGGGTAGAGGATAACATCATAGAAAGCCCCTGACCAGCCAGAGGCATGTTCTGAAGACCATGCAGATCAGAGTATCAGAAGCTTTCTATTTCTGAGGCAGTGCTATAAATTCTGAGTAAAGTGAATCTAAATCAGTGGTTCTTAACTTAGAAAGTGTGTTATTCTGGGTCCTCTGAGAATCAGTTGCCAACTGAGATTTTACTAGGGGAACACCTCTGTGAGAGAAAAGCAGGAGATCTGTAGACAGGAGAGCAGTCAAACCATACACAAGTCTGGCTCAGAACGAAGGGGACAGGCCAGGAAGGTCAGGTGGGCAGATGCCGCACAATGAGCAGTCTAAGTTCAACAAGGTTCAGTCCAGCCTCAGAGGAGTCCTGGGGACTGGGCCTGTTCTTAGCACTCGCTCCCTGGCTGGGAGCAGCCATGGGAAGCCCAGACTCAGCACAAACTCAGAGGCGGGTTGCACTGTAGGGCCCTCAGCTAACCATGCTGAAGTTGAAGTTGGAGAGGTGCAGTCTCACGAACCTCTTACAGAGGGATCTCCTGGCATCTTTCCACTAGCCCCCAGCCCCTCCACCCCGGCTTACACCTGCGGAGCCTCCTGGCCAGAGTAAAGCACTGCTCAGCCAGCCAGAACCCAGGACCCAGGTGTGTGTGTGTGTCCAGGTGTCTGTCACATGTGCTGAGACCACAGAAAGTGGAAATATACGAATGCATTGTTGGGAAAGGACTTTTACAAATGGATTACTAAGGATTTGTTCCAAAGTTACTCTGTAGGTAATAAATTGCTATGTCTTTCTCTTTCATTTGTCCTAAAAAATGTAGACTATAAAGTTTTTCCACAAGGTTGTATGGACAGAACCTTGTCTCATGGAGTGCCAGGAATATTTCAGCAAAAGACAAGTTTAAACACCTGCTAGTGAGGGGTAGCTCTATATAGATGATGCCCAGGGATGTGTGACTCTTGCAGACTTCTCGTGATGCTGCCTTGGTGGACTTGGTAAGATACAGGGGAATTCCCTAGATTACCAGATAAAGTCTCTCAGTCTTTTCCGTCACTCTGTGCTGGGCTGCAGGAGTTGGGGGAGGAATGATGAGGGTACTCTCTTGTGGCCACTAGAGCCAGATCACACTTCAAGCCATCCCAGTCTCACCCCAAACCAGTGGTGACTGCTGGCTGGCTACCTCTGATGTTCAAAGGTAGCTCAACGGCATGTGTTGAATCCCGCCTGGGCTGGGTCCTTCCCTTTAAGGCAGCATGTTTTCTGGTGGCTCAGTGTGGGTCCAGAAATGCCGTTCAGGAACTAAGGCCTGGATTCAGGGACTTCAGGAGTGTTTTAGGTTCTTTATTTTACTGTGGCAGAGCTGATACCCAAATTGCAAAACAAATTGAACTCTTTCTTCCTCTTCCTTTCCCAACTGGACAAAGACTCTTTCCTGAGCTGTACTACCTGTAGTTGGGGGGAGGGATGACACAGGTTACTGGTGTCCTGCTGGATCATGTGCACCTCAAGTCCACTGGTTCTGAGTAGGCACAGCTGCAGGAATTGCCCAAGGACTGCAGCCTTTGCGTCCCAACTGCCTTAGGAATTTAGGCAACTTTTTGTCAGCCTATGGGAGGGTCAGCCCATAACTCAAGTTTGTGGGTAGAAGATTTCCTTCTGGCCATGCTGGTTGAAATGCTCCCTCCTGGGGCACTGGCCCAGTTCTGCCTTGTGCTCTGTTCACCTGTGGCAGGGAGGCTCTGAGTTTCACTGCAAAGCCCCACAGTCACTTCTCTCTCCCTCACTGGGACACACAGATTCTTTCTCAGCTCTACCATTGGTGTGCTGGTGGGGCACTGCCAGGTAGTGGGGGAGGAGAGGCGTAGGCAGCACAAGATTGTCTTTCCTGCCCTTCTCAGTTCCTCTCTTTCCTGATATAATGTTGAAACCAGGCAGCATGATTGCTCAGCTGATCTTTGGTTCTTCTGAAGGTGCTTGCGTGTGTGGTTAGTTGCTGAGTTTGGTGGTCATGCAGAGGGATGATTGGTGAAGATTCAGCTATCTTGCTCCACCCCCTCTCTTCTTCCTTATTTCTTATATGTCCTTTTGATTTTTTTACTTTAAAATTAAAGTTGTTTTCATTCTCATAGTTTTCCTCAAAAAAAGGTATGACTTTCTCCTATTTCTATAATCTCATATTCTCTTCCCATCCCCAAGTATATTTTGCTTGAGGTTAAACACTTCAAAATGAGGCCATTATTTCTGTGGTATGACAGATAGAGCCTAAGATAATTTACTAAACTAACTCATTTGCTTAGGTTTGATTCCATTGACTGAAGTAAAATAAATCAGTAAATTAATCTGCAAGGCAAGCAAAGAAGTAGAACATTTAATTGCCCATCCACATGATTCTTTACATATTGCAATGCTTTGGAGATTTTGTTATACACTAAATAGACATTGTGGGAGACATTAAAGCATGATGGACCTTCACAACGTCCATCATCAGACCGTAAAGATGATAATAACTCAGTATGAACAAATATATTATTAGGTATGAAGTGAACAGAAGGAAATGAGGCAGGAAGTCCAGAGGAATAGCTGGAAAAAATATATAAATATTTTTGCCCACAAGATATTACATTTTTTTTTTTTTTAAACAGAAGACTTCCTTTAGTAGCAAAAGCTGTTCTGTGGTTAAGAAAACTTTGGCAATGAAATACACTAGGTAGGCTATATGAAAAATTGTTAAACACTGTATGTAATAATCTCACAAGGGGTAGTCCATAATCCCTTTCTCTAGTTGTCCTTAAAGGAAAAAAGCAATTTTGTTTGTCTTACTGTGAAATATGGATGCATTCCAATAGACCAAAGAGGTGGTATAAATTAAAAACCAACCAAACAAACAGAAAATGACTAGTCTTTCTTATCTATCAGCCCTCAGATGTTATGAAACTTAACAATAATAAGTAGTTATTTTCCTTTTTCCCTCACTTAACTGAGCATTTGTTTCCTTGACTCTCTCCAATCGATCTACTGAGATAAATTATAAAGAGTAGTAACTGATTAAGGCACAGCATAATCTTAGGGTGTGCATGAAATGTAAAGAGAAAATTTAGAATGAGAAACCATATAGGCAAACAAACCAATTCAACCCATGGTGGCAATTATTTTGATGTTTCCTTTTGATGTTACATGAAGACTACATGTGACATCCAGGTTCAGTGTAGGAACCAAAAAACAAACAAAGAAACAAAAAAAAAACCCAACACACACAAAACCCCCCAAATAAACCAAACCAAACCAAAATACTCCCCTCCCCAGGAAGTTATTTAATACAGGATTTAGGTACTTAACAAAAGCATTGTAAGGCCAAGGTGGTTGAAGTGTTGAGGCTGTCACTGGGCAACAGCTAACCTTCCACAGAACTGGATACTTCTGGAAAGGAAAACCTGATTTGGCCACTCAAATAATTGGTTTACTAGAGGTTGGCCATTGGCCAGCAGAGCTTCTGCCTCTTTACTGCGTTCCAAATCTTAAACAAGGTCATCTCAACAGCAGAACCTAAATTACAGGGGGAAGAAGAAAAAAAAAAAATTCCAGCTGCAAAGGATTCTGGGAAATGCAGTTTTTATTCTTCCACATCCCATAATTATAAGGGAAGGAATTTAGAAGTGGGTAGAAATGGATCATGGGATTTAAAAAACACTATCTAGAAACATATTTTTAGTGTAGAAAAGAGTTTTGCTAATCTGTTGTTAAACATGGGCACTATCACAATTAAATTATGTAAATTTACAATTAAGTAAACTATATTAAAAACAAAAATCATACTCAAAACTCATCACTTCCTATTTAACTACATAACTTTAAAGTTCCTAATAACTTTAATATTACCTGTGCTCTTGAAGTTTATATCCACTTACATCCACTGAATTTTTTTGATAGAACTATCACATAATATCGTGCCACTGAGCAACTATTTCCAACTTCACGTTTAGTGTTATAGTTTGAAATCAGGCATAGTGGGAATATTTATACCAAGGAAACTGGCAAACCCAACAGATCTGAGTTTGTGTCTCCCATCTCTGAAGAGAAGGTGGTTAAACATCTATTAGTACACAACTGTCAGAAGTATTAGATGAGTTGTATAATATAATAAGAAGAAAAATAAAGTAATTAAGAAATTTGTAGGCAGCTAGAAATAGGAAGGTCACAATAGGAATGATGGTTTATGACTAAGAAAAAAGAGAAGTAGAAGAGCATCACAGAGAATTAAAATCTAGTGTAACATTTGTTATACATGACCTTGACTAGTGTCTGCCATTTGAAATTTAAAAATTATAGTATATCTAACCCCAGGAGGAAGATTTAAGACATGTGGTCAACCTCTGGGAGTTCCAATACCGCACATGGTCTGAAGACTCTTCTCCACATTGGGGATAGGTATGGGGATTTTGTGATGATTGAAGGCCTTTAAAATTATGATGTCATTCAGGAGACACTTGTGGATGTTTAACAGCTTGGGAGAGAGTTGTTTTGAGTATATGGAGAGAGGAAGAGTTTTAAGTAGTTCGTCATCAGTATAGTATGGCTGGGAACAAGGGATTGAACAGCTACTTTGTAGGTAATGCTGTGGTGAATTAGGGTTATGGGTATAGCGTAAAAAGCTATTATAGGCAATGAATGAAGGTTGGAGGCAGCATAAGAGCCAGGAGAGAAGAACTCGTTGAACTCCTTTAAAAGTGCCATGGAAATAGGACGTATGTCCTACCTTTACCTCTATGTGACTTTAAGTAACTTTTTAAAGCCAAAGTACCATAAATAGTACAACTCAAGTTGTATTCTGTGTGACTACAGATTTTCTGGTAGACCTATCAAGTATCTCAAGAAGAAGAAAACAGAAAGGTTTTGTGAATAATGTTATAGTGAAGCTACTTGGAATCTCAAATTTAGTCTTTCTAATAGTGCCCCCAACACAAAACAATGTTTCAATGGAAACCATTTGGGGAACATAGAAAAATTGAAGGGAATCCAAATTATTCTCAGAGTGCTTGAAGAAGCCATCAGCAGATCTGGGTGTAAGAATGGGTATTAAAACTAGTCTACCTTGGTATAGTACAAATGGACATCAAACTTGAATTAACTCTCAAGGGTCTTATTCTTACTGCCTGCCAGACTACCAAGCAGAGCTAGTTGTGCCCTTGAGACTATTTTTTTTTGTTTTTCTGTCTGAATTGCTCTAGAGGAAAAAAAAATTCCCTGCCTCCTATGAAAAGAAACAAATTTTATCTTTTGTTATTTCTTGACTTTATTGGATCCACTACAAAACAATTATTTAATTATTTAATTATTCAGAATGCTTTAGATTATAAATTGGCTAGGATATTGACATGAGTTCATTGATATACAAAAATTTAGGAAATGGCTCAGCGCCTCTGGCTCAAGCAGCTAAAGTGCCAGCCACATACACCTGAGCTGGCGAGTTCGAATCCAGCCTGGGCTCGCATTTTTAAAATCATATTCATTACTCAGAGGTTTAGTTGATAAATCTCTTTACATTTGGTTTTTATAACTTTATATGAGAAAGAGGTGGCAAAAATGAAAATAGATGAGGACATCATAAAATAATATACAAGATAATAGATTTGTTTGTTATCAAACCTTGAGTTAAAGATTCTTGAACCCAGAGCTACAACTCCGAACATTTTTTGAGAATAAATTACTTTAAAATAATAATTTTTTTTTATTCCAGGTTAATGTGAGGGTACAAACAAGCAGGTCACAATATTTGAATTTGTTAGGTAGAGTCCATTTTGTAACTGTATCCCACACCCAAAAGACAATCATTTTTAAAAGCTGTATAGTTTTTAAGTACTTGCAAGGCTGACATGAGTTAATTGGATAGTAGAAAATGGTAATTACCTGAAAATTATTTTGTCACTCTTCTTGTATCTTATGAAAAGCTAGGATTGCCATAAACTCTCTGTTCATTACCATGTCACTTGTGATGGCAAAGTATTTGTATAATGCACATTTTATGTGACTTCTTTCCTCTCTGTAAAATTCATATGCTATTTTACTTTAGCAACAGATCTTTCAGGCTATGATGTGAAGAACAATTTATTTGCACTTGTCTTCTGCCCCGTATGTAAATACTCATGGTGCAGTGCTTGTCCCAAATGCTAAAATCAGAATTGTGGAATAAGAATCTGTGTATAAGAGATCTAGTGGAATGTTAGCGGAGAAGTATAAAAATTAGACCAATCATCTCAGTATCACTGGGAAATAAATGTTATGGCACTGAACTGGTGATTAGAGCAACTGAATTGCAGTTTCAAACTGCTTATTTGCTAAATATGTAATATTCATTGACCATGTGCCTCACTTTCCTCGCATTCATAAACAGAGGCAAAAGCCACTCTAACTTCCTTGGAGGATTGTTATAAGAAGGGATATAAATCCCTAAATATGAAAAACCTTTGTAATCTCGAGCAATATGCAAATGTTACTTTGTCACTAGAAGGTCTTTTTAATATTTCTCTAATATTAAAATTCATAGTAAACTACAACAAAAGCTTATTGAGGCATTTTTGAAATTGCCATGTAAACTACATGAATTTTTTAACAGAAATAGGAAAATGCCTCTAGGGTCTGCATGAAAAACTATTTTATTGATTTTCACACAGATGAACTACTTAGATGTAAATGTCAAAGCATATTTCCACATTATCTGGAGGATATTTAAATTTATTAATTAATTCACCAAGTCAAGCTTTGCTATTTAACCTCCAGAGAGACCAGTATGGTAATCTCTCTTCTTAGGTATGGAGGAAACACAAGTTGTGTCTCTTGTCACAAGTGTCTGTTCTGTTGTCCTTCCTACAGGTTGGATGGATCTCTGGGTTTGGAATTTTACTGCTACTGCAGGACATAGTTTGACTCGTATTTTTGAAATGTTTACCAGCTTATCTGCAAGTTGCTTTTGGAGAAATAGATTCACATACAGAAAGACTGCAAATGCACCCAAAAGCAATTTGCTAATTTACAACGAGAAATATTGTAAACTTATTTACAATGAGAAAATATTGTAAACTAATACTACTAATGGATTGTTTCGTTATGTTCCTAAAGGCTTTTGAATTCATTATTTCACTTTATATCCTCTTGATTACTGAATAAAATCAATTGATTTTAAAGTATTTTATCTTCTCTATCAGGTGGAAAATATTTAAAAATATCTAACTAGGAGACTATCTTAGATATCAAAAATAACATACTTTTAACAGTTCCTCATATGTATTCCAACTTTTCTATGCATCTTTCTATTACTGAGACCATAATGTATAAGTCATTTAAATGTTAAATTTTCATTTTTTTCTGGTTATGATAGAAATGTATGCCTTTTGCGAAAACTCTGGGAAAGTCGTGGAAAACAGACAAAAGCCTAAGGCAGAAAATGAAAACCACATATGATCTACTGTAGTTAACCACTGTGAGCACGTTGGTGTGTATTTCCTTCCAGTAGTTCTTTTTATTAATTTTATTTTTTGAAAAGTAATCAGGATCATACCAAGGCAGAGTGCTTGGCGGCTTGGCTGGGATTAGGCAGCCTCCAGGCTGGGACTGGAAGAAGAAGATCAGCACTCTTCTTCCTGGACAGGGGTAGCGGCGTCAATGTTTTTCTTTAAAGCTCACTTGCTTTTGTATTCTAACCTGACTTGTACATTGTTCTTCTTCCGATTCCCATCTTCAAGGCCCACCGGCCCCTGTCCACCTTTCAAATTATCCTCCATGGCTCCGCGGCCCTCACCTCTGCGGGTGGAAAGGCTCCCGCCCCCCATCGCACCTTCTCGCGAGGTGATCGAGAGCTTCAAACCAAACCGCAGGGTCAGAGCTCTCGGCCCGCCGCAGGACCTGGACCCTCCTACCCCTGGAAGCTTTGTGTCTCCCTCTGGAAAGGTCGCGGCCAGGGAGGTCCTTGGCGCTGCCGAGTCCCCTGCTCCAGGGTTGGCCGCTCTCAGGCAGGCCCGTCGTCGCGCCGGTCACGGTTATATCATCAGAGCGCAGTTCTGTGGGCTCCGACTCTCCCCATTCTGCTGTTCTCAGCCTGGGAAGCCTGCTAGGCCCCGGGCGGTCCCTGCAGGCCTCAGCTGCAGACCAAGGGCCGATCCCTTCCGACTCGCTTTGCGAACCGGGAGAAGTGCGTCCCTTCTCGCTTGCCTTATGCCGGGCGAAGCGGGGACTGCACTACCGCGCAGCCTGCCGGAGGGGGGAACGTTCACGTGCGGCTCTCTGCCTCCCAGCGAGCGGCAGCGGCTCCCCGGAATCCAACGCCGAGACTACCCGCTTCAGCGTTAAATTGTCCTGGGAGCCCGAAAAGGGGGCAGGAACGACCTTCCGCCAGAGCTAGGCAGAGGGCGCGCCTTTTCCCTCCCCCTGGGTCCACCTGGACTGCCCGAGCTGCCAGCGCGCACCAGCTGCAGCAAACTTCCCCAGCCTCTGACAGCTCCGTGGGAGCACCTCAGGGGGTCCAGTCCCGGCTCCGGGGCGGGACGGGGCGGGGCGAACGTGCGCGGGGCGGGGCGGGAGCGAGCTGGCCCGTGAGGGAGCGCGCGAGCGCAGCGGAGCCGAGCCGAGCCGAGCAGAGCCGAGCCCCGCCAGGAGGTGCCAGGGAGAGGCAGGCAGAGCCCTGGCCGCGCCTGCGGCTCAGCGCCCATCGTGCTGCGTTGTCAGGCTCCAGCAAAACTTTTATTCTCTGGGGCCCCCCGGAGTGTGTGAAGGAATTGGAGTACTTGGCCGTCTCCTTGCTCCCGGCAGCGGCGGCCGAGGAGACGTGCATCCCTCGTCCGCTGGGCTCTGGAGCCCTGCGCCTCCTCACCTGCAGATCGCTCCCCGGAGCCGCGAGGGGGCACCCCCGGAGGGGCCGCGCGGGCGCCGGCGCCCCCGAACTCTCCCGCTCGCCGCGGCGGACCTGCCCGGCGCAACTTTAACTTGATTCCAATCGCTCATCGCGGGCCATCCGCAGCTGCTGCCGCTGCTGTCGCCGCTACGGCCGCGATCTCACAAAGAGTCTCAAAGGAAAGAGGCGAGGCGGCTCGGGTGGCAGAGACCGGCTTCTGGGCCGCTGACGCGGCGAGACAAAAGGGAAACTGCCTCTGCTCGCGCTGCGGGCTTGGAGCAGCCTGCCCGCCCGCCTCCCGGCCGGCCCGGTGAGCCTCCTGCCCCCACCCCTGGGCGCTGCTCCGCCTCCCTCCCAGCGGGCTGTCCCCGCAGTCTCCCGGACCGGCGACCCTTCCGGGCGCGCGTAGCTGCTGGTCGTTGGGGCTCTAGCGATAATAAATGATAGAGGATACAATGACTTTGCTGTCTCTGCTGGGTCGCATCATGCGCTACTTCTTGCTGAGACCGGAGACGCTTTTCCTGCTGTGCATCAGCTTGGCGCTTTGGAGTTACTTCTTCCACACCGACGAGGTGAAGACCATCGTCAAGTCCAGCCGGGACGCGGTGAAGATGGTGAAGGGCAAGGTAGCCGAAATCATGCAGAACGATCGACTCGGGGGGCTTGATGTGCTGGAGGCCGAGTTTTCCAAGACCTGGGAGTTCAAGAGCCACAACGTGGCCGTGTACTCCATCCAGGGCCGGAGGGACCACATGGAGGACCGCTTCGAAGTTCTCACCGATCTGGCCAACAAGACACACCCGTCCATCTTCGGGATCTTCGACGGGCACGGGGGAGAGGTAGGACTTCCCGAGCTCCCTCTCTCTCCGCGCTCTCCTTTCCCCTCGCTCTCCTCTTTCGCGTTTGTGTGTGTAAGCAAAAGGCTGTAGCTTGCCTCGCAGGGTAGGACCTGGGCGCCGGGGGCGTGGTGACGACCTGGAGCTTTGCCAGGTAAATGCGGCTCAAGTTGCCAAAAACATTTCTGGATCCAGACTCGGCGGCTGAGGGTGCACTTCTGCGAGGGAGAGTTATCGGCAGCATAGTTCGCGTCTCTGTATATGAGGTTTCCAAGGCCAGAACCCAGCAAATGACCGCTGTTTAACAGTGGGGAGAATTAATGATATTTCCAGTGAACTTTGGTCCCAGGCCCCAGCGCCCCTCTGCTAAGGTTTAAGGCTGAGCTAGGTACAAAGAAAAAATATAATATCTTTTAATCGCCCCCCTCCCTTTAGAGGAAAATACTAAAGCAACCGAGCTGAGTGGGGTTCGCTGAGAGTCAAGGAAGCCTCCTCCTTCCCGTCGCCTTTGCTCTGAGAGGAATCCCAGGGGCAGCTCTGCACTGCTTCCCAACTCCCCTCAACTTTGCACGTGCAGCCGGGCGGGCCACCCGACAGGAGAGCCTCGCTGGTAGACCGCCTGTTCTCAGAGGGATCTGGGTGCGGGACCGAGATGGCCCTGGCCTGTGTAGAGGCGGCAGTGCCAGCAGAGGAGGTGGTTCTCCTTCCTCACCCTTGTGCCTTGGTGGGCGTGGGGGTGCAGACGTTCCCTGCTTCTGGATTCTTTTGTTTGTGGGAACAAGAGAAGGGCCTAGGGCAGGTTTAGGCCCCTTCCCAGGTTTCTGCGGCACCAGGGTTGCAGGCACTGGGGCCCAGGTGTCCTGGAGGGAGGTCAGGGGAGGGTTGGATCTGACGCTTGTCCATGGGCCCTGGGTGAGGTGAGTGGTGAATGTGGCTCCTGCGCCTGCCCCCAAGAGCACCTGAGAAGTTACTCCATCTCTTTCAGTTAGTGTGCAACATTTCACTGCTGTATACTCTTATTTTTTTTTGTTAGCATACTTTTCTTATTCTTACCCCCCTTCCTTTTACCCCCCTTGTCTCTGGGTGGGCTGTAGGGAACTGTAGGGGATGTCATTCTCCTTCAAGCATTTGCTTGTTCTTCGGCCTTTGTTTTGTGTTAACACTGAGAAAGCTTTCAATTGGATATCTAATCTACATTCTCCACCCACCAATCTGCCTGGCTTTCCACGGTACCCTGTCTACCTGCCTTGTAGAAACTACTTTGCCAAGAATGACAAACTTAGTAGGAAAACTTATTTAGCAGAACTGAGACCAGTGTTTGCTATTTTCCATGCACACTAACCCTTCTTATATTCTGTCTTTCAGAATGAGTGTCTCACTGGTTGTAATTTTGTAGTCTTTTGTGTAGTGTGGGGTTCCTCTCAAGATGATAGATATTGTGTTAACTGAGGGAAGAGATGCTGTGTCCTTGGGTCAAAACATACTTAAATGACAAGGTTGCTGGTATAATGACGGACTTGTTTTCTTGGCGTAACAAATAATGTCTGTATTTTCATTTTATGTGTCTAGACTTAGTGAGAGTAAAGAAAGCCATGATCCTCACTTTTGTAAATCATTTAATAAGAATATATTTATTGCACACTTTTATATTAAAATTGTTGGTTACAGAAAATCTGTTTCTAATGTTAGAAAGCACAATTTTAATTTACAGGTCTGGTTGTCACGTTAGTGTGGTGAAACTTTGGGTTGCAGTTATTGGAGTGTGACATATTGTAATGATACATGTAAGTGATTGAGTGATTTTTAAATTTTTTTAGGTTGATATTCTAAAACCTGAAAGTTGCAGAAACAAATTTCAGGTTGAGAAAGTCCCAGTACTATCTAGAGGTAAATGTATCATCCAGAAAAAGAACATGGTAAATTGTTTTATTTTACTAAAAATATTTTGTATGCACATGGATTTTCATTACATTTCTTCTGACAAATGAAAAGATAATCATTGTTAGCCAAACCATGAAATGCTTTTCACTGTGCCATATATTAGAATGCATGCTGTCTACAAAATAATTGATGTTACAAAACTCTTTAAAAATAGAATAATTGTTTTCTCTATAACCTTCTACTATGTGTAGCTAGTTCATTCATTTTGGCTTTCTTCTAGGAAAAAATAGGGGAAGTGCTATAATAGGAATTATTTAGATGCTATTTGGAGTGTGGTTATAACAACTGATATTAATTTCTCTTTTGCTTTTTCTTTATAAATCATTCAAAGAAAATTGCATCATCTAATTTTTGTCTTTTGTGTGGTTTAGCTCCTTTAACACTCACCAGAGGAGGGTGCCGCTGTTTGATCTTGGTATAGATCAAGTTATCTCTTTTCAGAAAAGGGGAAGCTTTTTTATATTTTATATTTACATATAAATAATACTCTAGGATATATATATATATGTATATATATATGTATATATATACGTATATATGTATCTCCTTTCTCTAGAGTGGTATAGAAGATAAACGAGGGGTTTAATTTTATTTCTAATAATTCACACTAATAAGATGGGCCATAAAAACCAGGGCCCATCTCTGATTGTAGTGCTTTTTAGATTAAGAAGGGTCCTTGCATATCCTTATAGATCCATTTCATCTTTGTATATCAATTTCATCTCATTATTTTTAGATGAGATGATGTCCGGAAAAGTTGTGACTTTCTAAGGCTAGGTAGCTAGTTTTCACAGCCTTTAGCTTGTTAACCCCCTGAATATATTGTTTTGAATGCATATCTAGAGAGATATCACCCTGGGGATGTAAGAGTGAATTAAATACAACCCTCATCCTCAAAAAGTTTCAGACTAGTAAGTGAAACAGACCCTTATGCCAAAAAATGTAGTCGTAGTGTGCTTAGGGTGTTATGGAAACGCAGGGAAGGTGCATGGCCCAGGGAAAAAGACACTAAAGGCATAGTTTATTGCAAGACTTGAGATCTGGCCTTGACTAATTTGCTTTGCTTTTTGCTATACTGTGACCTTAGGCAGGTTGCTTAGGCAGTTTTATCTGGCACTTTATTATCTAAAAAATAGGGGTAACCATGCATGTAAGATGTACCCTCATCAATTCTATTATACCCCATTGAAAGATAGCTTAGTCCAGATAGAATAAAATTTGCTTCTGATGAATCTACATCTGCCAGGAACTGTGTACTTGAACCCCTTCCTGCCTTCCTCCCTGTCATTTACTCATATTGACTTGTATGCTGCCATTTGCCTGTGAAGGTTGTATGAGGTGAAATCTTCCAAAGCTCTTGGAGAAACCAGACGCAGGGAAGTTGTTCTCTCAAGAAGTACCTAACGGAGAGAAGGATGTGGAGGAAGAAAGCTCAGGGACCAGGGAGTCTGCAGTGTTGGCAGCAATATACAAGGGAGAGAGACTGTACCTAAGGGAGGGATAACTGTGCTCACCAGAAAGATGTATGTTGGACAGGGATAGTTTAATTAGGTATCCCTCAAAAGCTCTCTTTTTGCTGTACTGAACTTGTGATTACTAATTAAGGATTCCAGGTATTGGAACATTGAGAAAACAAAATCCTGGCTTCCGGTGCAAATTTTCTTATTAGCAAAAAGGAATATTCTCTATGATTAATTAATAAATCAGTGTTTTGATTTGTAATTCAGCCTCTTACGAGTTGAGTTAGCAGGAACTAGTTATCTTGAGTTTATTTAACTGCAGTTTCTTTGTAAAAGGTATGTCTTTGGATTTGTTATGCTGAGGAACAGACTCTGGATGGCTATAATTTCTTCTAGTTGGACGAGGTCTTAAAAGGCCTTATCTCAGTCCTACAGGCCATCTTCCTCACTTGCTTCCTTTGGGCTCTTCAGACAACTAACCAAAATACCATTGGTGGATGGTTGACTGTGTATGTGTATGTCTAAAGCTATGGCAGTGATGTTTTGTTATATACGGTCAAAAACCCAAAAGATTAAAAAGAAAAGTTCAGATTATATTAGTTGATGTACAGAGGTTATTTATTTATTTACTTATTTATTTATTTTTTGAGACAGAGTCTCACTATTTCCCCCTTGGTAGAGTGCTGTGGTGTCACAGCTCACAGCAACCTCAAACTCTTGGGCATAAGTGATTCTCTTGTCTCAGCCTCCCAAGTAGCTGGGACTACAGGCGCCTGCCACAACGCCCAGCTGTTTTTTGTTGCAGTTGTCATTGCTGTTTAACTGAACCGGGCTGGGTTCGAACCTGCCACCCTCAGTGTTTGTGGCTGGCTAAGCACTGTGCTACAGATGCCAGAGGTTGTTATTTTTAAAGTTTAAAAATAATTTTTTTTATCTAGGAAAATGCTTGCTTTTGTGCTTATGTATAATTTTTATCCATAAGCAAAAAGTGGTATTTTTGTTTCTGTGTTTATTTTTATTTACTTTTTATGCTTTCAAAAAAATCACTAATTTTTTGAGGCAGTTTTATCAATGTTCATGGCTGACACATCCCTAGAAGAATGGATTGTTCTGTGCTCCATATACTCATGGTCATTACTGTCTTAAAGGTCTTATAAACCTTGACAGGTGACACAGAGCTTGGCCAATGGTTAAAGCTTAGAGTTCTATGTTTTGCACCAGAGCAAAGCTATACTTCAAGTGCCTGTCAGGGGCTTTAGTCTTGAGGAACAGCACTTTTCAGAAGCTCAGAAAAGAAACTGCTTATGGAGGGTTGTCTGAAAGACATACAAAGTGTGATTCTTTAGATCATGGGTTCTTAACTTTTCTTGGTTCATGGCTTCCCTTTGAGCATGTTATGAAACTGACATATCCCCTCGAAAAATGGACATGCACATAAAATTGTTTATAATTTCAAAGACAAGTAGATGCATGAAGCCTCTGGATTTCAGCTTAGTCCAGATAGAATAAAATCTGCTTCTGATGAATCTAGATCTGCCAGGAACTGTGTACTTGAACCCCTTCCTGCCTTCCTCCCTGTCATTTACTCATATTGACTTGTATGCTGCCATTTGCCTGTGAAGGTTATATGAGGAGAAATCTTCCAAAGCTCTTGGAGAAACCAGATGTAGGGAAGCTGTTCTCTCGGGAAACCAGCTGCGAAGTTGTTGAGGACATCATTTGTTACATTGTTTAGTATCATTCTAACTAGGATAAAGGGAGAAATAGTACTTGAACACCTTTATGTTTTTATCTTAATTATATAACTGGGTCATCCTGAATTTGTTGGCTACTAGAGTATTAAGAGCCCAAACTCTGACCTACCACTAGCAAATGTGCAGACTTCCATAGAGTATATTCCTTTGGTACACGAACCTTACTCCCAGGACAGCTTATCTTTCCTACATTCAATCTTCTTATACCCCATTTTTCTTTCTTCTGATAGGTCATTTTATCTTATGTGATATGTATTTGTGTAAGTTCCACTGGACCCTTTGAAATAAGATATTTTCCTAAGTAAATAAAGTATGAGTGGCACAGTAAATGATCTGCTTTTTAGACATTACAGCTGCTGTTAGTAAATGTTTGACTTGTACATTATCATGTACATGAGTCCCAGGGATTTAGTGTGAACGAATGCCTTATGGTTTAAGAGAAAATTGCAGATTATTTTAGCTAAAAATGGCATATCAAAATTTCTGCAGAATTTTCTTTTTCTGTGAAACTCCTTCTTCTGTGCCTGTGCTTAGGAACCTCTTTGTAGATGACTGCAGCAGCCTGACTGCTGACGCTGGTGTGTCTTCTGAAAAGGTTGTCAGGACATTCGGTTGAATTAAGGCAACATTTTCTGGATAGTTTGCCCAGTGTGGAAAACAGTATTATGCTCTTCTTGATGGTCAAACACAATTCAGCGCATTCTGTGTCCTCAGGGAACATTCTATCTACTTGAAGAGATGAGCTTTGTAAAAATAGCAGAGCTACAAGGTGCACACTGCCTAAAAGTGTGTGTTGACCTGACAGGGAATTTGGAGAATTTTGAAGAGGAACTGATGTTTGATTATAACCTAGCATTTCAGTAGACAGACATTAGGTGGAGGCAGGAGGGGAAGAGGACATTACAGGTTAAAGAAAAAATATGGACGTAGTGTGGAGGAGGAAAATGCAGGTGCTGCTGGAGGGCTGGCCGGCGGTAACAGTTGTCAGGTGCCGCTTTCCCCAATGGCAGTCATGCCAGAAGCCCATTCATTATTGTTTTTTCCATGTTCAAGTACCCTCTGTGTTTTGATATCTTTAAGAATTGTTTTTAGGCTCGGTGCTTGTAGCTCAAGTGGCTAAGGCGCCAGTCACATACACCAGAGCCCGTGGGTTCGAACCCAGCCCGGGCCTGCCAAACAACAATGACAACTACAATCAAACAATAGCTGGGCATTGCGGCAGGCGTCTGCAGTCTCAGCTACTTGGGAGGCTGAGGCAGGAGAATCACTTGAGCCCAGGAGTTGGAGGTTGCTGTGAGCTGTGATGCTACAGCACTCTACCCAGGGTGACAGTGTGAGGCTCTGTCCCCCAAAAAAAGAAAAAAAAAATTGTTTTTAGATTAACTGTTTTTTTCTTAAGCCCAACAGAATGTTGGAAATATTAATTATTTTCAAAAGTTATATATATTTATTTGATAAAGAAACTTCACATCAGCACTATAGTCGGAAAATCCATGAAATGAAATTTTTAGTCTTTAACTTGCCAAGAAGCTGTCTTCATCTTGATGCAGTAGAATGATTCTAAAAAGCTTTCTCTAGTAGTTTCTAGTTGCCTCTTGAGTCCCCGAGACCCCTTCCCCTTGCTTTTTGTGACCAAAAAAGTGGCATTTAAAATTTAACTGTCAGCTGTAATTTGGAGTAGGAAGGTTGCTTGTTCCCTCTGCAGCGAAGGATACTTCAGTGAGGCTGCCCTTTGATGAGCTCTGGTTTGGAGTATCTCTTTCTAGTGTGATTGATGTGGTCGAGATTCTGTGTGTAACATGCCTTCATAGGAGACCCAGAATTATGGGGAATCTCAATGTTCCAGCAGAAATTCCATCCACATTTTTAATGCTGGTAAGTGGGAAGATATTATAGAAAGAAACCTGATTTTTTTTTTCTACCTTAGCTTTGTAAAGTAAATAACTCAGAAGGTTTGACACTTGAATCCTTATCAGTCACAACTTGGGACTTACGTACAATGACAAAACACGCCAGCATGCTGGAGCCACGGTAGGGGAGCTTTGGCCTGGGGTTTGGGGCGTACACAGGTAAGGAGGGTGGGAAAGGTGGCTGGAACTATTGCTGGCACTGATATCAAAAGCCAAACCGAGGGGCCTGGGCTTGTTCTATAAATTCTAGAGAACCACCATGTATTTTGAGCTAAGGAGTGGCATAAAATCCATGCTTTTGCAATCCTGTTCCTCTAATGTATTTAGAGGATTGATATGAACCAACAAGATAGAACAGTGAGAGGGGAGGGTCATTTGGGAAGCCTGGACCGGGGCAGTGAAGATGAACCCCAGAGGTGTGGGCCATTGTTGAAATAGAGGGTGAGGATGGGGTGGAGTCTATCTGAGATAGTAAGACGGCCGTCAGTGTTGCCATAACTTTTTATTACCATTTAAATAATTCTACTTATTGAATATCAAATTAGTGTAAGTTAAATAATTAAAAATAAATTGATTTAAAATTATAAAAATAATATAACTACATGATAGAAAAGAGAAAACATTCACTCCAAATCTCATTACCCTGTCACACCCACTGTTAACAATTCTGGTGTGTTATTTGATGAGCTTTTAAAATATGCATTTCAGATATAAATCAGTAACAATTCTGGTGTGTTACTTGATGAGCTTTTAAAATATACATTTCAGTTATAATGATACATATATAGCTTTACATCTTGTTATTTTTACTTTATATAATCCTATAAACATTCTATCATTTTACTACATAATTCTTTATATTTTATTTAATTTTTATTTTTTCATTTAATTTTTTTGAATGTTTAAAAATAACTTTTACTACATTCAGTATTTATTACAAAAATACAAAATTCTGAATTAAGCTGACACTTCTCTATGTTAATTATTCTTTATTTTAAAAAAATTAACAATAATGAATGTTTCATTTTGAATAGATAAGATCCCTTCCTGCTGCTCAGTTTTGATCTGAACTTATTAGAATACTCTGCTCAACTTGAATCATGGTAAATGAAGTGAAATATAGGAAAACAAAATTGGAAAGAGGGCAAAGGCAAGAGCAAAATAAATCACTGAAGTGTTGGGAAATGTGCCCAATGAGGAAAGGCTAACGGACTAAGTGTACATCCCCAGGAAAATTGAAAAGAAACTTAATAGCATGTTTCATGTATATGAAGAACATTTTATGGGTGGCACTGAGCAGCTATTTTGTTTGGAAATCGAGGGCAGAACTTCAATAGTCTCCTAGCTGATCGCCCTGTCACATGTCTCATTTTCTTCATGCTATGATCTATCTAACACAGGGCTGGAAAAACAATATTACTCAAAGGCCATTTTCATTCATCTCTCTCCTGTTCGGGAACTTACAAGGACTCTTTCTAACCCAGTGCCATCAAATCTAAACTTCAAATAACTCGTATCCAAAACCCTTCATCAAGGAAAGATACACTTTTCTACCTCTCTGCTTGTACCTGCCTTTTCTATGACAATTCTTAACTTCTATGACTAGTCTCTAGGGCTTTTTTTTTTTTTTTTTACTTAATTAATTTATTTTTATTGTTCAATTATAGCTGTGTACATTAGTGGAATCAAGGGGTACAATGTGCTGGTTTCACATACAATCTCAAAGACTCTCATCAAACAGTTCAATGTAGCCTTCATGGCATTTTCTTAGTTACTGTATGTAGGCATTTGTATTCTGCCTTTAGATTGTATATGAATCCCTCACATTGTACCCCTGATTGCACTAATGTACACAGCTATGATTTAACAATAAAAAAAAAGAAAAAAAAAGAAAAAAAATTGGTGCTTTTAATAAAGTTAACTATCAAAATGAAGGATTAAAGGGTAAACATGTTTGTTCTGTTGATCTTCTCTACTAGGGGCACTTCTTGGTGGCTTACTGTCCCCATTTGTCCCCCAAGGTCTTAGGGAGAAGACTATAAGGAGCTGATCTAGTCAGATTTTAAATGAAACTGAAATGAAAGTTCACTTCCTCATTGTGGATACCTCATGTGACAAGTTCCAATTTCTTCTTAAAGTCAATTCAACTGAAGTTCCTTGCTGCCTCTGAAATCTTCGGAGAGAGCCCACCAGTTGGAGAGGACTTACTCTGAGAGGTGTGTGGGTTCTGCTGAGTAAGTACCATTTGTTCTTTTTCTCTCTTTGGTCTTCAGACACTCTGTTCATGTTTTAGCTCGCTCTGCTTGCCAGGTTTTAAATCTTAGGTTTCAGGAAGTAAACTAAAAAATCATGTCACTCACTTTGCCTCTTCCCTTTCTGATTAAAGTGTCTTATGTTTTAGAGAGTTAATGTCTGCTCGAGCACCTAAGTTGAGGCTGAAAGGTGGCTTTCTTTGGAATATAATTTGAAGGTTTACATGATTCATTCCAAATGTTTTGAATTACAAAGAATTGGAAAAGAAAGTAGAATCTAGTTTGAGGGAACTGGTTATTGAATTTATGTTAAAGTCTCCTTGACTTAAATATAAAAGTGTTTTAAGGAATAGTTAATTGTTTCATTTGAAACAGACATTTGAACTTTGAAAAAAAGGAAAATTACAGGAAGATGTGAACACAGTAGATGAGAGTCTTTTAACTATCTCTAAAGGTTGTGGAGATTTAAATAGACCAGTTAAGAAAAGCCCGTATATTCAAAAATTCAGAAGATGAACTGGTTTATCAGGTTTGTCCTCTTCTTAAGAATTGTATTTTATTATATGTATATATGTGGGGAGAAGAGAGGGAAAAGGGTTTCTCTTGATTAGATTTCCTGGGAAAATCCTGGAAAGTCCCAGCTTTTTAACGCCTCTCGGTGTATTTGATTTACCAGATACTGGGAAATTATTGAAAATTACTTTTTAAAGTGCTACTAAGCCCTGGAAGTAGGACTTAAGACATAAGTGTGCAGTCATCCTCTATAAGCCTTGCTCATAGAGCCTTACCCCAGGATTTTCCTGTGTAATTCTGATTCGTAGCAGTCATTCCTCTGATAGACTTCGCATTGCTAATTTTTGTTTTAAAAAATGTGGTCACAATATCTGCAGCTAACAGCTATACTTCTTATGTTACCTTCCCCTAAACAGAATGAAAAGGCTGGTTTGGACGCTCTTGGTGTGCTGCTCTGCAATGGCACAGCTGCATAGGGATCCTGCCCTGGACCACCACTGGCATCTCTGGAAGAAAACCTATGGCAAGCAGTACACAGAGAAGGTAGAGGGAGTTTTCACCAAGTAATATGCTTTTTCACGAGGACTCTGTTTTCTACCTCTCAAAATTATGTCCTGACAAGCAGGCTTTCCATAAGTATTATGCACTCACTTCTTGCCAGATAATGTTCTTAGTACCACACAGTAGGAAACAAAACCCAGTTCCTTAGCACTCTGGGAGCCTGAGGTGGCAGGATCACCTGGGGTCGGCAGTTTGAGACCAGCCTGAGCAAGAGTGAGATTCTGACTCTACAAAGAAATTGGAAAACTTAGCCAGGTGTGGTGATGCACACCTGTAGTCCCAGCTACTTGGGAGGGCTGGGGCACGAGGATAGCTTGAGTCCGCCTTGGGTTTAAGGTTGCTGTGAGCTGTGATGAGGCCGCTGCAGTGTAGCCAGGATGGCAGAACGAGACTCTGTCTCAAAAAAGAAAACAACAACCAAGTTCCTGTTATTATGGAACTTATATCAGAGAGAAAGACTGAGAGGGAAATAAGGAAATAAATAAGCAGGTATAGAACATGTTATATGGAGATAAGTGCAGTGGAGAAAAATGAAGCAAGGCCTGGAGGGTAGGAAGGGGCCTGAGTGGTGGCGGCCAGAAGTCTGTGGATATGATAGGACAGTTAGCAAAGGCCTCACAAAGAAGGTGACATGAGTGGAGAATTGATGGAAGCAGGCAAGCAAGCAAAATAAATAACGAAGGTAAGGTCCCAGGCTGTGGGAAGATGAATGGAAGCCTCTGAGGAAGGGGCGCATCCAGCGGCTGGAGAAGCAAAAAGGCCTCGCTGCAGCCTCTGGCACACTGAAGCCCCGCCAAATGCTGTTTCCTGACTGTCACTTCCCACTTGGGCTTTTGCTTTTATTTCAAAGTGTACTTGTTGATTGATTTTAAGACCTTAACCTACTTAACCAAGTAGCTAAGTCCTGTAAGTATAATATTTCTATGTTTGTAAGCTAGCAGCAGATATTTATGTGTTTGGTGTATTACTTACGTATAAAAATGACACTCTTAGTAGGTCATGTGCTCCAAGTTTTCTTTTTATTTATCTATAATTAACAAATAATAATTGTATGTATTTACTAGGTATAATGATACATTTATACATACATGTACATAACACAGAATCATTAAATTAAGCTAAATAACATCTACCATCTCACATACTTATCCTGTCTTTGTGGTGAGAACATGTAAAATCTATTCTTGTAGTCTGAGTGTCAAGGCTCACGTCTGTAATCTCAGCAATTTAGGAGGCCTAGGTAGGAGGACTGCTTGAGGCCAGGAGTTCAAGACCAACCTGGACAACATAGTGATACTCTGTCTTTACAAAATTAAAAATTAAAATTAAATCTACTCTTTCAGTAATTTTGAAATATATCTTATAACTATATACATTAATATACATGAGTATATTGTATATATAAAATATATAGTATATATTATATATAATGTGTATATATATATATACCTTATTAACTATACTCTGCAATAGATCACTAGAACTTATTCCTGTAGTCCAACTGAAGCATTGCACCCTCTGACTAACATTTGCCAGTTCCCAGCCCACTCTCCCCCAGCCTCTGGAAACCACCATTCTACTCTCTACTTCTATGAGTTTATCTTTTTTAGATTCTACATGTGAGATCCTACAGTCCTTGTCTTTCTGTACCTGGCTTATTTCACTTAGCATAATGTCTTCTAGATTCATCCATGTTGTTGCAAATGCCACAATTTCCTTTTTTGAGGCTAAATAGTATTCCATTCTGTATATATACCACATTTTTAAAATCCATTTATGATTTTGGATTTTTTTAAGGATATAAAAGTATGGACTTTATTTTCTCTAAGAAACAGTAGGAGGGAAAGAGATATAGAAGAGAGAGCAAGTTATTGGTGTGGCCCTCCCCAAAGAACAAAAGGAAGGGTAGAATCTCCATTTATGTTTTGACAGACATCTAAATTGATTCTACACTTTGGCTACTGTGAATAACGCTGTAATGAACTTGGAACTGAAGATATCTCTTTGAGATGTTGACTTCATTTCCTTTGAATGAATCCAGAAGTAAGATTGTTGAATCATATCATTCTATTTTTAGTTTTTTGAGGAGCCCCCACACCATTTCCAAAATAGCTGTACTGATTTACATTCCCAACAGTATAAGAGGGCTCCCTTTTCTCTATATCCTTACTAACACTTATCTTTCATCCTTTCCATAATAGCAATTCTAATGGATGTGAGGTGATATCTCATCATGGTTTTTATTTGCACTTCTCTGATGGTTCATGAAGTTGAATATTTTTTTTTCATGTTACTTACTGGCCATTTGTTTGTGCCTTCTTTTGAGACACATCTGTTAAGGTTCCACCCATTTTATCATAGGGTTATTTGTTTTCTAGTTATTGAGTAGTTTGAGTTTCTTCTATATTTGTGGTATTAGCCCCTTATCAAATGTATGATTCGCAAACATTTTTTCACAATCTATGGGTTGGTCCTTAACTTCTGTTGTTTATTTTGTTGTGTAGAACTTTTCAGTTTGATGCAATCCCATTTGTCTATTTTTGCTCTTATTGCCTTTGCTTTTGGGGTCATATCCAAGAAATCATTGCCCAGACCGATGTAGATATTTCCCCTTCTGTTTTTTTCTTATAGTTTTATAGTTTCAGGTCTTCCGTTTAAGCTTTAATCCATTGTGAGCTGATTGGGTTTCTTTTTTTTTTTTTTTATAGTCTCACTCCATTATCCCAGGCTAGAGTGCTGTGGTGTCATAACTCACAGCACTGAGTTGATTCTTGTATGTTGGGTGACATAAAGGTTCAATTTCATCCTTCTGCACATGGATAGCCAACTTTCCCAATACCATATATTAAAGAGATAGTCTCTTCATTGTGTGTTCTTGACACTTTTGTTGAAAATCAGTTGACCATAAATGCAGGGGTTTATTTCTGGGCTTTCTCCTGTTGCATTGGTAAATGTATCTGGTTTTGTTTTTTTTTTTTAATGCATATATTATTCTAGGTTAATTTTTTCCATTCAAATGTTTATATTCCATCTACCCTGGACAATTAATTGAGAAGAAATAGAGCCCTCCAAAGCCTTCCCCAGAATGATGACTTTTGAAATGGCAATTATTGTACAAACTGGACAGGTGAGACAATGGCTGTGGCAGGACACCGTGAGGTCCTCAGGGCGCTGTTTTCTTCAGGTCCCTAATCTGTTTAATCAAGTAGTTCTTCTTGTCAGTGAACTGCTTGTCATCTGTCCTTTCTTTTTGGAAGCTGTTCAGAAATTCAATGAGTTTGGGCTGATTTTTGAACAGAATCTCCACAATAGATGGGGTCTTGTAAGGACTGGCCACAAACACCTTAAAAATGTGAAAGGCTTCAAACTGGATGTTGGGACTCTTGTTCCAAAGGAGGTTCATCATCAGCTTCAAGTTCTCCAGCTTGCTGATGTACTTGGTCATAACAGCAAAGTTGTGGTGGTCCAGGATCAGTTCACCCAGCAGCTTTAAAGATTGTCTCTTAGACACATAGTTCTCAGACTGAAGCAATTTCTCATAGTCTTCAAAGATACCGTCATAATTTTGTTCTAAGAAGTCTGCTACCAAGACTGGTTAGTAAAGTCTTGTCTATTTTTGCTTTTATTGCCCTTGCTTGTGGAGTCATATCCAACTTTATGTCTGGTTAGTAAATCCTTAAATGTAGCAAAGGCATCTGAAGCAATATCAAATGTTGACATCTCCACATACTTAAGAAATCTCTGAATTGATTAGAAAAAAGGATGATTTTGGCAAGTGGTTCATGTTGAATACATTCTCCCAGCATAATCCCACAACACAAGGCAATACATGCAGCTTCATATCCTTTGAGGAGCATGAACAGGATGTGGGGGTGAGCGATGCACTCCACAGTGGGACTCCGAGCACCTATCTGTCTTCTGACGATGTTGTTAAGTATCTGGGTCATATCTTTTTTTTCCCTTGAAGTCTATGAGCTGCAGGTCAGCGACGAGCATCACCAGCAGCCTACTGTGCTAGCTGAGCTACTGCTTCTGTCAAGGGTTACTTGTCATTTGTACCACACAGAATTTCCTTCATTGCCTGCAGTGATTTCAACACTTCTTCTGAAGCCTTGTCTGTCTTTTTGTCTTGCTTTTCCAAAATGGCCAGGTTGTCTTTCAGAATTTTTGCAATTTCTGCTGGATTTTTGTGTGATTTGCTAAACAAAGGCAAATTTTTTTTTTTTTTTTGCAGTTTTTGGCCAGGACCGGGTTTGAACCCACCACCTCCAGCATATGGGGCTGGCGCCCTACTCCATTGAGCCACAGGCGCTGCCCCAAAGGCGGTTTTTATGTAGAGAGCTCTTCTTCCAATATGGAATGTGGAGGAAACAGCTGTGCCACCACGCCAGCGATGCCGGTTTCTCTACTAATGTATCTGTTTTTATGCCAGTACTATGCTGTTTTGATTACTATTAGCTTTGTATATATTTTAACATTAGGTACTATGATGCCTCCAGCTGTATTATTTCTGTTCAAAATTGCTTTGGCTAGTTGATGACTTTTGTGGTTCCATATAAGTTTTAGGATTTTTTTTTTTCTATTTCTGTGAAGAATGAAAATGGAATTCTGATAGGGATTGCACTGAATCTCTAGATTGCTTTGGATATGGACATTTTGACAATATTAATTCTTCTAAACTGTAAACGTGGAATGTCTTTCCATTTATTTGTGTCTATCATTTCCTTCATTAGTGAATGCTTTATTATTATCCACATACAGATCTTTTGCCTCCTTGGTTAAATTTACTCGTAAGTATTTTTTAATACTATTGTAAATAGGATTATTTTATTAATTTCTTTTTCAATAGTTAGCTTATAAAAATATTGTTTGTGTTTATTGATTTTATGTCCTGCAACTTCACTGAATTCACATATCAATTCTAATAATTTTTTGATAGAGTCTTTAAGGTTTTCCATATTATCATGTCATCAACAAACTGAGACAATTTCACTTCTTCCTTTCCTATTTGAATGCCTTTTATTTCTTTTTCTTGCCTAATTACTCTGTCTAGAATTTTCAGTACTATATTGAGTAGAAATGGTGGGAGTAAATATCATTGTCTCTTGCCAATCTTAGAGGAATGACCATCACCATTGAGTGTGGTGTTAGCTGTAGTCTTATCATATGCACCTTCTATAGTGTTGAGGAAAATTCCTTCTATATCTAATTTATTGAGAGTTTTGTTTTGTTTTGTTTTGTTTGAGACAGTGTCTTACTGTGTTGCCTGGGGCTAGAGCACAGTGGCATCATTGTAGCTCATGCAACCTTAAACTCGTTGGTTCAAGTAATCTCCTGCCTCAGCCTCCTCGGTATCTGGGACTACAGGCATGCACCAACACACACATATTTATTTTCTTTCTTTCTTTTTCTTTCTTTTCTTTTCTTTCTTTCTTTCTTCCCCCCCCCCTCCTCTCTCTCCCTCCCTCCCTCCCTCCCTCCCTTCCTTCCTTTTTCTTTCTTTCATAGAGAACATGGTCTTGCTTTTGTTCAGACTGGTCTCAAACTACTGACTTCAAGCAATCCTCCCATCTCAGTCTCCCAAAGTGCTAGAATTACAGGTATAAGCCACTGTATCATGAAAGGTTATTGAATTTTGTCAAATGCTTTTTCTGCATCTGTGGAATTGATCATATGATTTTCTTCGTGGTGATGAATTAACTACTGTTAATTAAGGTGGGCACTTAGCACCAGTATTTGGTAAAATGAATGCCCTTCTTTTTAATAATTCCAATCTCTCAGGAGGAATGAACAAGACTTTTGATTAGCATTCTACCTTTATAATTTATCTCAAAGTTTCTTCTCTTTCCCTTTTCTGTACTCAGATTTTTCTTTATTTCATTTTTTTTCCGTCTAGTAATTTGAAGTATGCCCACCATCCATGCCCATTATGTTCATTAATGGAAACAGTGAAATCTTGCTCCAAAGGAGAGAGATGGACATCCAGACTTGCTCCTGGTACCTAGAACTAGGGTCCAGACATGGGCTTTCTCACTCACTGAAATCAGGAATAATGCGGTTGTTGCTGGCTGCTCACCAAGGCTGCAGCTTATTGGAAATTCTGGCCATGATGGTGGTGGTAGTTCAGCTTTTGTAGGAGGCACCATATATATTGCATTCTATGTACATTGTATTCTGTAGAAATGAATTTCCGATGGATAAGAAAATCAATAGTCACCATGTGATTTCACTTTTAATAAGATTAAAGTAATAGAACAAAAAATGAGTTAAAGGAATAACATCCACAATTATAAAAAAGAAATTGTGGGTTGGCGCCTGTGGCTCAAAGGAGTAGGGCACTGGCCCCATATGCCGGAGGTGGTGGGTTCAAACCCAGCCCCAGCCAAAAAATGCAAAAAAAAAAAAAAAAAAAAAAAAAAAAAAGGCAAGAAAAGAAATTTTGTAATGCATT
>CAUYPK010117023.1:0-59782 GCA_963574355.1 Loris lydekkerianus
GTTATGTTCTTGTTTTGCGTGGCCTCCGCCGGTAAAACCGGACAGATGTTGCCCCCCTGGGGGTTGGTGGCGGCCGCCCCTGGGGGGGGGGGGGGGGGGGAAGTAGCCACTTTGGCTGCCGTACCAAAATACCATGGACTAGGTGACCCAAACAACAGCAGTTTGTTTATCATAGTTCTGCAGGCTGGCAAGTCTAAAATCAAGATGTAGGTGAACTCAGTGTCTGGTAAGGGCCCTCTTCCTGGCTTGCGAATGGCCGGCTTCTTGCTGTGTCTTTGTGTGGCAGACAGCAAGCTTGGACCTCTCTCCTCTTCCCTTTATAAGAGCTCTACCTTCAGGACCTTATCTAAATCTAATTATCTCTCCGAAAGGCCCCTCTGCAAATAACATCACATTAGAGGTTAGGGCTTCAACATATGAGATTTTGGGGAGACACAGACATCAGCTCCTACCAATAGGGGTACAATATTCGGGAGTCAATTCAGGGCTGGTTTTTGTTAATGAGGGTGAGGGTCCCATCAGAGAACACAAAACATTGCTGGGCAGGAAATCGTCATGACCATGAAATTTTCATGGTTGAGACAAACTTGCCTTTATAAGCAGCACTTGTCTGACTTTACGACACTTTCTTTAACCCTTCCCCCTCTTTGAGTTACCTCCCTTGAGAAAGGTATGAATAGTTTTGTAGAGTTATAAAACAGGATCTTCCAGCTACTGAATATTTGAAGAATGGGTAGCCTCCTTTTATGTACAAAATTCCTAATTAAAAGATACGTGTAAATTCATTCTTTTTAAATAGGGCCCAAATTTTAATTCCTCCTGGGTCTCTTCTTCTTATTCTTGGCAAGATATTCTTCAACAGCAAGTTAAGTAATATACTACATTTCTTTCTTAAACAAGTTTTTAATATATTCCAGGAGTTAATAATCACCTCTTTTTTATTTGCCTATCTTTTATATTCTTATAACTTCCTTCACACACTAGCCAACAGCCTCTCAATATAATTTTCCTTGTGATCAGAAATATCAGTTACTCTGTTTCTTAACCTCAACCCTTACTCTTTTTCCTGAGACTTTTTTTCCTCCTACCCCAATTTGGGCTGGGGTAGGAGGTGTGTATGCAGCTCGTATCCTGGGATTTCCCTTTTTCATCACTCTGAGCATTAGGTTATCTCCCCCCATGTTAGATTTCTTACTTTCTGCCTCGTCTTCCTATTTCTTGGTTTACTCTCTGATGGAACATATGTTGGTTTGTTAATTGGAAGAAATTTCTTAAGACTTACGAGTTTGAAAGTGTTTACCTTCAAGCTTGATGGATACCTTGGCTGAGTTTAAAATTACTGGTTTATGTTTTCCAAAGAACATACACCTTCCTTCTTTTGTGGGGGTGAAGGGATTGTTACTTAGCTGCCAGCAGTAGAAGTGGAGATCAGTCAGTCTGTTTTACAAATTTTCAACCAGTTTCTTCATTTTCTGTCCCATACCTCACTCTGCTTTCATGATTCTCTGTATTCTTACTTCCTGAGAGCTTTTGCTAATGTTTTGGAGGACAAATCAGTTTGTTTTTCCTTGGCAAGAGTCTCCCTGCAGATTCTTAGGTTTTACCTTTCTCTGTATTCCCTCTATACTGCTGAGTCAGCTAGAATTCTTGCCCGTGCTTCTTATCATCTGAAAATTTCACAAATTTCTCATCTACTTTTGTCTATTTTTAAATCGTAGATGTATGTATTTTCTTCTACTTAAGTAGGATTTTGGGTGGGATCACTTAAGTGATTATCCTGAGACTAAAGTCCTGAGACATCTCTTTAATCTGTAGTCCCCCTTCAAAGTATCTGAGACTCTTTGGTTGAGATACTCATTTGTCTTTGCATGTGCTCTGAAGGATTTTTGGAGACGAGAAGATGCAAACCTGACTTGTGTGTGTTAACCCAGTGTCCTGTAGCATACTTACTCCCATCACCTGTCTGGATCAGTTAGGCTAGCAGGCACACTGGGAAATCCACTAGTAAGCCAAGGAAGATATCCTCTCCTTTGTATGTTCTTGCCTCCTGATAAAATGATAACATCTTGTTCATAGTTGTTATATAGATACAGGGAAAAGCTCCCTCAGCCCGTAAGGTATATTAGGCTAAAATATAGAGGACAGAGCTATTAAAATATACCTAGAATTTTACAGATGTTTTCCTCTGCTATACTTTGACCCCAGGTAATTGTGCATCTGAATATTCTATCTCTTTTTTATTTTCTTGAGACAGAGTCTCACTTTGTCACCCTTGGTAGAATGCCCTGGTGTCACAGCTCACAGCAACCTCAAACTCTTAGGCTAAGTGATTCTCTTGCCTCAGCCTCCCAAGTAGCTGGGACTATAGGTGCCCACCACAACACCCGGCTATTTTGTTGTTGTTGTTGTTGTTGTTGTTGTAGTTGTCGTTGTTGTGTAGCAGGCCCAGGCTGGGTTCTAACCTGCCAGCTGCGGTGTGTGGAGCTAGCTCCCTAACTACTGAACTATAGGCATTGAGCCTCTGTCTCTATTTTTTTTTTTTTTTATCTCTTCTGTTTTTGTTTATTTGAATGATCCAAAGATGAGGGTGGTATTGATCAGATCTTGAAATAATACCCGAAGACAGTTGACTTTATCTGATAGCGTCTTGAGTAAGGCAGTAGCTAGCTGAGTATTGTCTTTCTTTTACTATCTCTGTTTTCTCTTACACCTGAAAAAACACTATTCCAGTGATCAGAGTAAGCAGATGATACAAACTGGATGCAAATAAAAGAGTGATTGGGAAAGGAAACGCTTAAGGGTGATAATGCTTTTGATGAAGGCAAACTCTTCAAGATTCCTGGTTTGGAAAATAACTATCCGGAGATTTCTGGTTAAAAGGACAGATTGAACATACATATTTTTCTCTATTGCTTGTATTCCTATCTAATTATATATCAGTGAAAGGCTAAGTAAAAAGCATGAAACTATAAATGACAGCAAACAAGCAATATCAATAAAAATTTGTAAGGCATAAAGCAGTTAGACCAGAGAAAAGCCAAGCGCCTAACAAGGGTGAAGTCAAGAACTAAGTTTATCTGCACAGAAGAACCTTAGTAAGACTCAGGAATTGGAAGCTTCAAGTGCTTGTGAAGGTGTGGATGCAGCTGAGCCAGAAAATAGGCAAGGTTGAAATTCTCACTCGTGAAAATCAGCAGACAGCTGGGATGGCCAGATATTTGATGAAAACCATGGAAAGTGCATATGCTTTTATAACAGATAAGAACTCTGAGGAAGCAATGCAGGGAGCAGAATAAAACATCTAAAAACAAACAAACAAACAAACTAGAATTAATATTCTTAATAGAGAACTAACCAAAGTTGCTGTATCTTGAAAAAAGAATAAGATACTAAAGAAGGAACTTTTGGTTGGGCACGGTGGCTCACACCTACAATCCTAACTGTCTGGGAGATGGAGATGAAAGGATTTCTTGAGGCCAGGAATTTGTGACCAGCCTAAGCAAGAGAGAGAAATTCTGTCTGTACAAAAAAATAGATAACTGGGCATGGTGACATGCGCTTGTAGTCCCAGCTACTCAGGAAGCTGAGGCGAGGAGTTTGAGATTGTCGTAAGGCATGATGACACCACTATATTCTGTGTACTCTAGTTCAGACAACAGAATAAAACTCTATCTCAACAACAAAGAAAAGAAACTTTCCAAGAATTAAAAAAAAAAAAAAAAAAAAAGGCTCGGCGCCTATGGCTCGATCAGTTAGGTCGTCACCCACATACACCTGAGCTGGCAGGTTTGAATCCAGCCCAGGCCTGCCAAACAACAATGACGGCTGAACCAAAAAGTAGCCGGGCGTTGTGGTGGTCGCCTGTAGTCTCAGCTACTTGGGAGGCAGAGGTGGGAGAATTGCTTCAGCCCAGGAGTTGGAGGTTGCTGTGAGCTATGATGCTACAGCACTCTACCCAGGGCAACAGCTTAAGGTTCTGTCTCAAAACAAAAAATTAGAAATTAAAAACATGGTGAATGAATTTGCTAGAAGGATTCAATGAAAAAAGCATCTTTCAGGAAGTAGAACAAAGGGTAAGGCATTAGGTAATAGAGAAGGAAAAGATTTTTTAAAATTAGAGGGTTGCTCTAGGAGATCCAACATCCGAATAATAAGGAGTTCCAGAATGTTGGGAAATGATAAAAGGAAGAATGGGAAATTACCAAAGAAATATTGTAAAATTTTGCAGAAGGCTGTTAGTCTTTAGATTGAAAAGATTAATCAGTTTTCCACTGTGAATGAGTGAGTGAGTGAATGAATGAATGAATGAACAGAACAGAACACACCATGGCGTGTCACTACCAAAAGGAGATTTGAGCATCCCACTGTAAGGAGAAGATGACAAACGATTCAGGAGAGGGAAAACTGGACACTTTAACAGGCAAGGAGACTGGCCTAGTGTTTCCTGTAGCAGTACTGGAAGCTAGAAGAGAATAGTGTATACTTCCAATATATAACCTAGAATTTCCTGCTCAGCTAAGTTATCAATTAAAGATACAGATAGGATAAAAACATTTTTAAGCATGCAAAGTGTCCACAAATCAAGAGCCCATACACTGTTTCATAGTGAGCTACTGCAGGATGTATGCCACCAGTGACTTGACATTTAGGAAACTTAGACTCTGCTATGGGCTTCCAGAAAAACGGCAAAAGCAATTTCCAGGAGAAGAATTCTGCAGTGAGCATGAAAAGCAACTAATCTATATTAGAGTAGAGTCAGAGGACTCCAGAGGGAATGGTTCCCCAAGAGGAAAGGCAGAATAGAGAATGTTGGGGAAAAAAAGAAGAAAGGAAAGAAAGGAAAACATACGTTACCTGACGTGTTAGAACATATTAGGAGTACCTTTGTATTTCTGTCACGGTTTGGGGGTAAATTTGTAATAGGAATGTAGAAAGTGAAGCAAGTATGAAAATGAGGTAATCCATTTCTGGTAATGATGTGCTTGGTAACTTGGACCACCTCTCCCTCTGTACTAAAAATAAAACATATATTCTCCAAGGCATTAAAATGTCAAGGAGGTAATGAAGAGTAACTGGGCCAGGATGCTGGAGAAGACAGAGACCAGGAAGCTTAGCCCGTTGTTGGGCGCTGGGGAGTCGGTTGCCGAGGGTGACACGCAGTGCTCTGACAGCCTTGTCAGGTCAGAGGACAGAGAGTGCAGTCAGGGTTGCCAAAGTCGGGAACTGGCCTGGTGAACTTTCCTGGCTTTCCATCGGGACCCCCAAAAGACTGCACTCTGAAAGTACAGATGATCTGGATATAAACGGGCTCTCTCAAGGACTCAGCTCAGCTCCAAATCAGCTCAGTTGCTGTGATTGGATTGAGTTGATTCTAGATGTTAGTGCCCTTGCCCTGGCACCACACAATAGCAAACATAAATTTTGTTTGGAGGAAAATAACATCTTTAGGGCTCAACTTATTTCTATATGTCTGATAAAATGGTGAAAATAACTAGGCTATAGAGCGACAAGACAAGAGCAAGAAGAGACCGACAGCATCTCATTAAAATAACTGCGCCTAGTGTGTTCACAGAAATAAAAGATGCAAATTTGAACCTTTGCAGAGAACTGGGAAAAACAAAATCCAAATGTACATTCTAGAATAAAAAATACACTTTCTGAAATGAAGAATCATTGGATGGACTCAATGGCAAATTAGACGTAACGGAAGAAAAAACTGGAAACTTGGGACATAGGATGAAAGAAAATATACAGAGTGATGCATGGAGCACAAAAAAAAAAAAAAGGAAAAGTAAAGAAAGGGTAAGGGACATAGAGAATAAAGTAAGAAGGTTAGAGTCTCAGAAGGAGGGGAGAGGTGATGAGTCAGAAAGAGCATCCAAAGAGATGTGGACTTTTAGTTTCCTAAAGAAGCAAAAGATAGATAAATACATAGACTCTGGAAGCTCCAAAAGACCCAAGTAAATAAAAAGAAACCCATTCCTGGCCATATCATAATATTGTTAAAAATCATAGACAAAGAGAAAATCTAAATATCAGCTAAAGGGCGAAAAAAAGAGAAAAAGAAATAAAAACAATAGATGCTGGGAGACCTGGCATATCTTTAAAAGTTCCAAAAGAAAAAACTACCAATTGGGAGTGCTGAGCCCAGTGAAATATGTATCAAGAAAGAAGGTGAGAAGAGAGTTTCCACATAAACAAAGCTGAGAAAATATATTACTGGTAGACCTTCACTACAGGGAATATTAAAAGGACATTTTCAAGCAAAAAGAAAACAGTCGCCTATGGAAGGTCAGGAATATAGAAAGACATGAATTTTTAAAAAGTAAGTATGTAGGAAAATGAATACAATGTGATACATATGTAGCAATAATGTCTTTATGGGTGTGTGAACGTGTATATACACACATTAAAATACACATTAACAGCAGCATGTAAGTCAGGAAGGAGATGGAGGCTTAGCACCCATAGCTCAGGGGTTAGGGCGCCAGCCACATACACCGGGGCTGGCAGGTTAGAACCCGGCCCGGGCCTGCTACACAATGACAGCTACAACAAAAACAACGACAAAAAACCCACCTGGGCGTTGTGGCAGGTGCCTGTAGTCCCTACCTGGAGCTACTTGGGAGGCTGAGGCAAGAGAATCTCGAAGTCCAAGAGTTTCAGATTGCTGTGAGCTGTGATATTACAGCACTCTACCGAAGGCAACAAAATGAGACTCTGTCTCAAAAAAAAAAGGAAGGGGATGGAGTTAGTGTTATTGCATCATCTGAGAAAAAGGTAAGAATATCAATTAATATTAGATGTTTGGTCCTGGATGCTGGTTGTATTCTAAGGTAACCATTAAAAGAATAAAAGTGTGTATAATATCTAAGTTAATAGAAAATCTAAAAGAACAAAGAAAAGAAAACAAACCCAAAATACCTAGTATATATCAGAATAAGGTTAAATGAAAAACGACCTCATATGCCAATTAAGACAAAAGAGTGCCAGATTAGCAAAAACCAGCACCACAACAAAAATACCCTGGAGTGGGAATGGAGTAGAAGGGATGGCAGAGGGAGTGGCACTTCTTTGCGTTTACCTTTTTTGTGTAATGCTGACTTTCGGAGCTGTATTATTTCCTATGCATTCCCTCCTAATCAGTAAGATGGGGGAACCCTGTGCATGTCACAGGGTCCCCCTTTTAGCAAGACTTTGAGATCTAAGCACCAACATCTCTATATTTAAGAGAGCAAGGCCTCTCACCTTGTTTTTCTCCTTCAAAATTACGTGTATCTTGGCTATTCTTGGCCTTTGAATTTACATTTTCATTTTACAATTGACTAAGTTCCTCATCTTGAGTAGGAGAATGGCTCCCATATTGGCCGTATGTACCTTTAGCTGTGTTGTTTGTCTTCCAGCTTTTCAGAAGAGCTGGTAGATGAAGCTCTGGGGGCCGTTGCTGCTGAACTCCAGGACATGTGCGAAGATTATGCAGAAGCTGTGTTCACCTCGGAATTCTTAGAGGCTGCTCCATAGAGGTTCTCCAAGGCTGGACCCCTCATTTCACACTGGAGAAGAGACGACACCATCCTTGGTTTAGCCCACAGAGACTCTTTATTCTTGCTGTCCATCCTGGCCAGAAGGTGCTGCCCACTGAAAGGAAGGAAATGGCAGTGGGGTCATCCTCACTTTGCATTTTCTCTTTGTCATAGCAGTTGTTCTGGAAGTTTACGGTGGAATGTTGTTACATTTATCAGTGCCCAAGAAATGTGAATTCAGGCAATACGATGTTATAAGAACGTATAGTTTTTCTATTGAAATACTACGTTTCTTTCTCCATCTTAGTTTGGTGATGAAAATGTTTTGAAAGGTAACAGATAAGTGTGTTTCACCCAGGGGTTCAAATTACTCTTGAACCATGGGTGGCATTGATGGCAACACAAGTGCAGCTCCTGGCTGGTCCCATCACCAGGCTCCCATTGTGCATCTCTGGCAGTTTCCTGTCAGGGGTAGACTTAGGTGTGGCACAGTTTGTTTCTGCAGCCAGATCTCTCTGAGCTCTTGCAACTAGAGGAGCCCACCAGTTATCATTGCACAGTAATAAGCACACATTTCTTTAATGTTCAATTCCTAGGTGATTTTTCACATATTTTGTCTTCTATTGCTGTGTGTTGACACACGCCGGTGTAAAAACCTTTCTCTGAATTCAGAGGAAGTTCGGGACATCAGGAGAGGACCAGGCCTTCTCCGGTGCCTTGTTGAAAGGTACAGAGCTTATTCTGTCTCTGATGAGGTCAGAAACTTCCACATTTCCAGACGACAAAGGACCCACCTCTGGGAGGAGAGAACAGAGGACAGGTTGGTGTAAAGACCTCTGTGTCTCCCCAGAGGAAGGAAGAAACTGAGGAACCACCGGGGCTTGGTCCTCAATGCCTTACCAGTCACGTCTCACCAAGAGAAAAAAGCCTCTGTGTTGTCAGGAGCCCTGAATTCAGAACAAGAAAAGGAATGTGCCAAAGAATAAGGCCACTGCTTGGAAAATGTTTTTCCTCAATTTTTTGCCTGAGACTTGGTGAAAGAATGTGGATAAAGAATGCCGTGAGACATCCCCCAGGGAATAATGTGAATCCTTTTATAACATGTAGAGTGCTGTCATCTGCTATTTTTCTCTCAAGTACAAGAATTTCAGATGATAATTTAAACTACTTGATCATACTTATTTGTGTGAAATGGATTTTCATTTAATGTTAATGTTTTTCTGCTTAATTTTATATAACTTCAGAAGTTAAAGAGCTTCAGGGGAAATTACAGGTCTTTAATTCGGGGAGTTAAATGTGTACACTTGAACTGATAGGAGCATCTGGTTGCCAGTATGAAGTAATTTGTGTGGCAGTTTTTACTGTGCTGATTTTTTTTTTTAAATAAACACTATTTTAAAGTATGTACATGTCTATTTGAAATAATTTACATCTCTTTTTTTTCCCCACAGGCAAAGTGAAATGTGATTTACAAAAACCACTGAGAACACATTTATATTTGATAGGACCATAGGGGAGTATGTGCTACCCCTCCCCCAGAAATAAATAAATGATAATAAAAGCTAAGATTTATTGAGCACATACAAGAGCATTGCTCTAAGTGCTTTCCATGTATTAACTTATTTAATCCTTTTATCTGTGTAAGATGGGTACCATTATCATAATTCCCATTTTATAGAAAAATAAAATGAGGCACAAATGAAGATAATTTAATCAAGCAAGCCTGTATTCCATGATGCCATGGTCATGGCCCCACTTGTTTCCATAAAGATAATTATAGCAATTTCGAGAGCTTGGTCAAGTGGGTTTTTCTCCCTCTCCTTGTCCCCAGTCAGCATGTCCTGGACACCGTCCTCTGGAGCTGCCCCTTTACTAAGCACTTCCTCTCGCAGCCTGTCCACTGTCCACGGAAGGGTCAAGTCCAGACTGCCTTCTTTCAGGATCTTTCCAGTCTCCCCCTTGCTCCTCCCACCAGACGGATTTCCACTCTGACTCCATGGGTGAGGCTTATACCTGCCTGTGTCCAGGTGTCTGCTTTATAACCCTCACTCAGAGTGAACCTCTGCAGCCAAGGCATTCTTCAAAGACATAAAAATAAACCGCAAGAAAGGAAAACCTTTATTTGAAAATGGAAGTTGAATTCTTAGAAAACCAAAGTTCCTGTTTATAGCCTTATAGCCAGCCCAGACCGCTAGAACTTTTGTTCTTCATAAACAAGGGCTGATGCTGCATGAATGATTCCCTTAATTCCCTTCAGTTTTCTCTTCAGTATTTACAGAAGTAGAGACAGGATGAGTTGAGTCTGTCAGTGTTGCATAGGCTGTCCAGAGATGCTGGACAGTGTGCTTCCAGCTCCACCACGCAGCCTGGCTACGCTGGGTTTCCACCTGTTCCCATGCTTCCTCTGGTCTGTTCAGCTCCTTCAGGGCAGGGGCCCTGCTGAGCATGGGCTTGGTGCTCAGTAAATTCTTTTGAATTAATGAAAGAAGAAAGGCACACGTTTTGTATAGTTCACACACAGAATGTTGACCTTCTGTGACTTTGAAACAGAATGCCACCTGAGGGAACTACAGATCCCATCTCAGACAGACCAACCCAGATGGTGAGAACTTGCCTCCCTCCTCCCAGAGTGGGGCTTGCCTCTCCGCCTCCCTTTAGCGAGCCCTGGTCAGGGTCAGAGCCACCAGACTGGGGAAGAGGACAGAGAGACGTGAATGAGGGGCCACAAGAACGACCCCTGCCCTTTCTCTTGTGTCCCTTCCTGTCTCGGCACTGTGTCCCTCCTCCCTGGGCCTGCCAGGGGGTAGTGGTGAGGAGAGAAGGCTTCTCCCACCCCTCCCTGGTGGGCTGGCTGTGTGTAGGGGGTAGGAATGATCCTCTGTGCTGTGTGGTGGGTCTGAAGGCGGAGGAAGGGCCTGTGCAGAGCCCAGCAAGGGCGGGCGAGGTTGGAGTCAGAGTTTCCTGTGTTCTCTGAGGCTTGGTGTAGGTTTCCATAACTCTTCTGTTTCTGAGAAATTTAGCAACTTGAGACCACGCTGAGAATTTCCTACAAAACCTGTAAATCATTGTGTGCTTGTTACCACCACAGAAGTGTCCTTTGGGAGGGACAGCCTGAGGGACAGCTCCTGGTGGCTGTCTGGGCTCTGAAGAGTAGCAAAAAGGCAGTGGCCTGTCCATACATATCCATTCAGCTCTGCTGGTTCAAGGGCAGAGATCTCTGATCTGTTTGAATGCTGGCATGTTATTTGCCTAAGCCCAGCGATGTGGGCCAGGGTCAGAAGAGATATCCTGTGTGCTTCCTACCAATCCTCAGTAAGGCCCCAGGAAACCCTAGATTAGGAACCTGTGGGTTGGCTGTCAGGCCCAATAGAACTTAGTCAACTGATCCATCAGTACTGTCCCCCCGACCTGGCAGGCTCAGCTCTTGACAGCAGGCTTGGCTGGCTTTTGTGGTCAGGTTTCCCCTGCACTTCAGCTCTAGAACTAGGCCTCCCTCTTGCCAGCATGCCCAGGGCCCCTGCTCTGCTCTCCCATGCCCTCCCGGGTAACCCCCACTCTGTAAGAACACCCTCAGCTGTTCTTACGCTCATCTGCCCAGTATCCCTCATCAACTTTTCTTGAACCAGACCTACTGCCTCTTTGCCTGGCTGACTTCCGTCCATCAGCTGGGCCCCACCTGTGAGCTGCAGTCGCATCCACATGTCCCCATCCCTGAGGCTGCCCCTCCAGCTCCCGGGTACGGGTGCCCAGGTGGGCTCCGTCATGTCCTGCTGCCAAGGATAAGTCAGACACCACCTTCCACTCACCTTCACTGAGCCCCGGCCCTCCACAGGGTCTGCGGCAGAACCTGCTCCCTTCCCATTTCTCTTTGAGGATCCAGAAAGTACTAGATCTCCTTGTATCCACTGTTTCTTCCTGACGACTACTGCCCACTCCCAAGCCATTTGAATATGCCACCCTTTTCCCCAATGGTGTCATTCACTCTTCATGACACTCTTGGCCTTATAGTTTTAATTCCTCCACCCATTCTAGTACCTCAAAATCCTTCGTGGAGAACCTTTCAAAGTCATTTTTGGTGTTTTCTGGAGCTTATTTATACTAAAGAGCACCCTTATACCATCTTGAAAGCCAACTGTAGACATCACTGAGACACTGCCTACCTGTGTCCTTATCTCCAAAGCCCCCTCTGGTTACTGTTGGCCCTCTACTTCCGTCAGAACCAACCCGCTACCCCCGCCCCTTCTGCGCTCCCCGCTGAGGATCTGTTCTCTTGGGTTGCTCCAAATTCTCCCCACTCCACCCTTCTCCTGGGCCTCCCTCCCTGAACCTAGTCATGCAGTTCCCTTTTGCATTGCTTGGCTCCAGAGAATCTCACTCACCCACACATTGTTCTGTCTCCTCTGTCAGTCTTGGTGAGGTCAGCCTAAGACCTCCCACTCACAGGCTGCAGATCCCTGGAGATGGTCACCATGCCTGTCCTGAAGAGCCCACAGCCAATTCTGCCAGCTGCCCCAGTGAGGCCTTCAGCACTCCGAGTCTATCTCTAGCCATGCCTGGCAGCTCTCGTGGGTGTGGGAGAATTCCAGGGAGACTCCTGGCTCTGAAAAGCGGTGATCTAGAGGGGCAGGGGCACTTGGATCCCAGACACATGAGGTCTGTCATCTGTTCCACAGCCCCAGAGTTCCCTGAGCCTGAGCTGAGTTTGACCTAGACAGCTCCCAACAGACAGACACAAATTCTTGGGAAGCACATGGGAAGTAGGGAGTCCATGGAGCCATGGAGCTCTACTGGCCCCCAGAACACTGGCAGCCACTGTCCTACAGGGGCCCTAAGGACCTCCTGAGAGAGAGTCACATCTCCATAGATAGGCTCAGTAAGAGAGGGGGCTCTTCTTAAGCATAGTTTTTCAACACACTGTTTTTAGAGAGTTACCTAGAGGCCAAGAGAAGTTACATAAATACTTCAGATTTAAGATCTCACATCTACCTAACACGTTACAATTTACACAATGCCTTTAAAGATGTTCTTTCTTTAGATCACTATAACCACCGTGTACCAGCCATAATATGGCTAGTTAAGAGTTGGAGCCATTGAGCTAAAGTCTTGTGTGACTTCCATGCCGCAGTTTCCTAATCTGTGAAATGAGGATAAAAATTGTACCCACCCAAGGGCTCTTGTGAGGATTAAGGGAAAGACCCATGAAAGTCCTTAGAATAGTGTCTGGCAGATAGAAAGTGATCGATAAATAAAAACTATTGGGTTTGTTGTTGAGAGCCTTGGGAGAGGGAAACTTCCAGCTTGCTCTCACAGGAGTGGTTCCAAACCCTGCCCTGGCCACCTTCTGCCCATAACATCGCTCCCTGTTTGCACCTGGTGTCTCTCCTTGCCTTGCTCTTCAACTGCACATGTGGCAACACTTTCCCCAGCCTTGACTTTGGCTGCCTTGAGCAACACATCTGGGCTGCCTCAGACAAGGCTCCAGGGCTTCCAAGGCCACCAGAACTTTCTACATTGGGCCACATACTTATGGGGTTGATGAAGTATCAGCCCCACATCACAGATGGTGAAATTGAGGTTTATAGAAGCCTGAGTTCTTTAAGGACCATGGTGAGAGTCGTGCGGATGCAGTGAGAGAGCTAGAACTCAATCCGAACCTTGGACTTCCAGTTTAGTATCCTTTTCACTGTATCACACAGTTTTGTCTTTCTCCCAAGTGCATGATTCTCAGATGGCCTAGAAGATGTCAGCAGATGTTAAATACAAGTGCAATCTCTATTTGTCAAAAGTCAGCAAACATTGCCAGGCTTGTGCTTAGTTCTGAAGTTAAAAAGATAACTGAGGTGTCCTTACCTTACTAACACAGCTCAGCAGTGACCAGGTCAGAGCCGAGATGCTGCCTCTGTTCCCACCCAGCCCATCACAATCTGCCTCCCTCAGGCCATACAGCCCTGCCAGGGCTGGGCCCTGCTGAGAAGCCCATCACAATCTGCCTCCCTCAGGCCATACAGCCCTGCCAGGGCTGGGCCCTGCTGAGAAGCCTGCCCACACAGTAACAGCGGTGACTCCACTGCTTGGGTGCCGAGTACCAGCTTTATCTACATTACCTCCTTTGATTCTTCACACTAGGATTGAAACAGAGACTATTAACCCATGTCACAGATGAACCTGAAACAAAGTGGAGGTTTTTTTCTTTTTTTTTTTTTTGAGTCTCACTATGTCACCCTCGGTAGAGTGCCGTGGCTAGCTCACAGCAACCTCAAACTCTTGGGCTGAAGCGATTCTCTTGCCTCAGCCTTCCAAGTAGCTGGGACTAGAGGTGTCTGTCACAACGCCCAGCTATTTTTTGTTGTTGTTGTTGCAGTTGTTTAGCTGGCCCAGGCTGGGCTTGAACTTGCCACCTTTGGTATATGTTGCTGTTGCCTTCGGTATATGTAGATGAGATTAGATCCCTCATCTAATCCCTGTGCTACAGGCACTAAACCAAGATTTTTTTTTTTTTTTTTTTTTTGAGAAAGGGCCTCCCTCCACCATCCTAGGTAGAGTGCAGTGGTGTCAGCCTAGCTCATTGCAACCTCCAACTCCTGGGCTCAAGCAATCATCCTGCCTCAGCATCCCGAGTTGCTGGGACTTCAAGTACCCACCACCAGGCCTGGCTATTTTTTCTACTGTTGGCAGAGATGGGGTCTTGCCATAGCTCAGGCTGGTCTTGAACTCCTGACCTCAAGCCATCATCCCGCCTCGGCCTCCCAGACTGCTAGGATTATAGGTGTGAGCCATCTTGCACAGCCCACAAAGTAGAGATTTTTCCCAACTAGAACCCTGTTGTTACCAGGTCAAAATTTGTCTCTACAATTCAGTGCACTTCCTTGTATACTGCAGCGCTGCTCCCGAGGACCTGGCATCCAGCCCGCTGCTGGCCAGGCCCTCCTTCCAGCATCTCCTGCCACGAACTGAGGCCCTGCTCTGAAGGTACAAATCAGGTCGCAGCCACATGCTGAGCTGTGCTCTCACCTGTGGCCTCCAGCACCTGTGCCAGGTGGCATGTGAGAACTGGACATGCCAGCACCAGCCTGTGAGCCTCAGGGACAAAGCCAGTGAGTCTCCCCAGGTCTCCAATCTAGACCCTTCCTCTGCCTCCCAGAGGCATCATTCTCAGTCAGCCTCTCCCCACATAGTGGCAAAATACACACCAGCAGCCTCAGCCTGTTATTTTTTCTGTGTAGCAACCCCAGTAGAAAGAAGCCCCTCATTTCCAAGGGGACCTGCAAGTGCCCTTTGGTTGCTGCTCCTTGGCTCTGGTCCAACTTGGGTAGCCAGCCTATCCCTCATCTAATCCCTGTGCTGTGCTATGACTGGTCAGATCAGAGGCATATGTCCACCCTGGACAAGGGGACGGATCCGCATCTTCACAACTATGTGGACTGAACATGGGGAAGGCAGCTCCCATAGGAGAATGGGGCCCTGATAACTAAAGTACAAGGTGTCGACCCCGACAATGCACGAGCTGCCAAAACGCATACAAAAAGTCTCTGTGCAGTCTTAAGTCCAGGACATAGGATGATTTTTAGTTTACAAAAGCATTTACTTAAGGATCACTGCATACTATAGAAAGGCAAGACAACGATGAAGCAGAAAGTAAGTAGAGTCCTGCGTGGCTCAGTTTTGCTGAGGGAGGGCTGTGATTTTGCAGTCTTCATGGAAGAGATAGCCTTTGAGGTAGGTACTAAAAGAAAGTTGAGGTTAGTAATCAAAGGGGGGGCTTCCAGGTAGAAGCAACAGTATGGGCAAAGCCTGAAGTCTTTTTTTTTTTCCTGAGGTAGGGTCTTGCTCTGTTTCCCTGGCTGAACTGCCATGACATCATCATAGCTCACAGCAACCTCAAACTCCTGGACTCAAACGATCCTCCTGCCTCAGCCTCTCAAGTAGCTAAGACTACAGGTGCGTGTCACCACGCCCGGTTAATTTTCCCATTTTTAGTAGAGACAGGGGCTCACTGTTGCTCAGGATGGTCTCAAATTCCTGACCTCAAGCAGGTCCCCATGTCAGCCTCTCAGAGTGCTATAATCTCAGGGATGAGCCACTGTGCCCTGGCCAAAGACGAAAGTCTTGAAAGTCGAGGCCACAGGTGTGGATATAGCGTGCTAGAGGGGTTTAGCCTAGCCGGAGTCTTCCACTCCAGCATCTCAGCCCCGCACTGGTGACAAGAGGAGCATCATGTGCCGGAGGAGGCTGATGTGTTGGAGGCAGTGAGGGCGGCTTCAGCAGCTCATTAGTTCCCCTGGCAAAGGATTCTGTCCAGCTTCAGGAAGATGGCCTTGAACAGGAATACGTGGCTTTCACCATCCCGTCCTCCCTCCCTTCCCTTGAAAGCATGACTTGCCCCAGATTGCCCTTGCTCAAGCTTTCTAATCTTATTCTGTTTCTAAATGGGGGAGTCTACTGGGAGCCCCAGGTCCTTGCCAAGCGCTCCATCTGTATTTAATCAATCCCTCCTCTGAAATCCAATCCGTCATAAATTCCAGCCTCACAATAAATGTGCGGAGAGGTCTGCAGGCACCAGCTTTTATAGTGAACGAGGAACAGGATTGCTGCCCAAACTACTGCATCAAGAGCAATGTGGATCCGAGGGGGGTAAGGGCAGGAGGGGCAGACACTGAAGGCTGAGTGAACCCCATCACGCTGGCCTGAGTGTGTGCCCTCCCAACAAGCCGGGCCGGCCTCTGCTGGCCTTCTCACCTTTCTCAGCTCTTGGTAATGGATTTTATATCTGCTCAGTATGATGGAGGAGTCTTGGCAATCCTTAAAGGCCTGCAGAATCTCCTCCCAGCTCTCCTATGGGAAGCCAGAAGCCTTCATCACCCTCGTAGGTGGCTCTCTGGCCAAAATTTACTTTAGTGTCTAAAAGAAATCCCAGGCATGTTGGAAACAGATGTGGGGATGACCAGGCAGCTGCATCTTTCTGAGGACAATCCAGGCAGGGCCTGGAGGCCTGGGCTCTTTCTGTCAGGGTTGATCCTGTCCTCACCTCTGGGGTGTACAGCCTGGTAGACAGACAACCTCCCTCCCCATCCCAGGCTGGTGCCTGAGACCAGCGTGCAGAGTTCTGCTACAGCCCTTGTGACCTGGCATGTGTGACAGAGGCCACTAGGACGTGAGTGGATGGGGATACTGGTCTGGCTTGCCGAAGCTTTTAATTAACTGAGACAATCATTCACAGCTTTAGGTATTAATAAGCCCCAGACTCGCCGCACTAACTCAGCCAACCTGGTTCCCATCCAAAGGAATTGACTAAAACTGGAAGTTCTTGCTATTGTGAAGAGTCAGGACGCATAAAAACCTGGACCAAGGCTCGGTGCCTGTAGCACAGTGGTTATGGTGCCAGCCACATACACCAAGGCTGGCAGGTTCGAACCCAGCCTGGGCCAACTAAACAACAATGACAACCACAAAAAAAGTAGGTGGACGTTGTGGTGGGCACCTATAGTCCCAGCTACTTGGGAGGCTGAGGCAAGAGATCGCTCAAGTCCAAGAGTTTGAGGTTGCTGTGAGCTGTGTGTGACGCCACGGCACTCTACCCAGGGCAACACAGTGAGACTCTGCCTCAAAAAACAAACAAACAAAACCCCCCCCCCAAAACCTGGACCAAGCTATGGATGCTTTCCTCAGTAAATGCACACGTGCATACATACACATACACACACACCCCACACATTTACCTAGGCACATGCACACACGTACTCCTTTATACACATTTGTGCATAGATGAGAACCAAAATGCCGAGTGGGGAACAGGCCTCACAGAGACTGGGACCAGACTTAAGAGCTTCCATTTGGCTGTGTCACTGTTTCCTGTCACTTTTCCCTGTGTGATGTACACAAAGCAAAATCCCTCCCTGCCCGCAGCCCCACATTTCCAATAACCCTTCTCTGTGTGCAGAGGGGAGAAGAAATCCACTTCCCTAAGCTGAGGCTTTCTGCCTCTCAGGCTGAGGAGGCTTTTGTCCAGCTTTATTTCCTACATCTTGAAATAGAGTGTCAAGAAATAGAACTCTGAAAGTCATAGTTGTTCTTACTCCCCAAATATGAAACACTGCAATGTGGAAACGTTTAAAAACCACACAGCCCGCGGCAGCCCCAACACAAAAGTGCGGCTGGGGGACGGGCGGCCTCCTCCTTCAGGCCGTGGTTGATCAGGGAGCCCTCAGCCCCTTCCCTGCAGTTTCCTGCAGGGGACGCGATGAGTGATGAGAAGCGCCTTGCCCACACTTCCCTGAGCAATTGGCAGCTGCACTTTCCTGAAGGTTTCTAGAACCCTTGACTTTGGCGGGGTTCCAGGGGTGAGCTTTGGAGAGATTGCTGGGTTCATGTGATGACACAGCCCCCACTGTCTAAGTACTTTGGAATTTATGATGCAACCCCTCGTGGAAATTGTCTGCCCCTTAAAATGTATTACACTCTCAGGGCCCTTAGAATATGGTCAAGTGAATGTAGGATGTCACCTCCCATGACAAGATTCTTGGGCCTTCCACACCTGGATGGATGTTTCCTTAGGCCGGTTCAGGGGACAGTGTTTATGGGGAAGACGGCAGCTTTGAGCCAGAGTCTTTTTGCTGAAAAGATGGCTGTTGTGCTATACAGTTCTTGGCCCTCTTCAGCAGTCTCACCTCCTGTCTGCTTTCTAAGCCCATCCCTGAAGTCTCCTTGGATTCTCTGAGACCCTGATAGCTGCCATTATTATGGCATCTTCCACCAGGAGGGTCTCCTGACCCTTTTTGCTCCAGAGAGCTGGAGCCTGAGTCTGTTTCTTACATCAGGAAGCATCCCTGTTGCATGCATCTGACCCAGACCTTGATGACTTCTGCAAGCAAATGCAGGTTGTGAACCAGTAACGCATTGCTGTTCTCCTAGTAGTGAGGGGTGGAAGGGAAGGATTCGCTCAGTGACACAGAGGGGACAGAAGCCACTCCTTGACACAAGCAATGACAGCTCCCTACATCTCCCTAGAAGGGTAGGACGAGAGAGCCCTGAGCTAGGAGCCTGTAGATCCTCTCAGCCTCAGTGGTGCCGCTGATGGCCTGTTTTTAACCACCTCCCTCCCCCCATGATCTGGGGCTCTGTTCCCCCAGCTGTGCAGTGAGGTGCTGGGACTAGATTGGGTGATTGAGGCTCCCAGAGCCTTCCAACTCCCTAATCTCCTAGCTATTCAACTTCCTCACCAGCATGAAGGAAGCCCCACCCTCTTAGGAGTCACTCCCCAGCTGCTCGTAACCTGAAAACAAAGAGCACTGTGGTGCCCCTCTGTCCTTCCCATCCTCCAGCGCTCAGCTCTCTCCCTCTCTCCACCTTATAAATTGCGTGACTGGAAGTCAAGGCTTTCCCTGAATACTTCCTTTCATCCCTTGCCTTCCTGCCTCTAGAAATAAATTTACATAAAATAACCAGAGGGATTTCTAGAACTGCCTCTTTATTCACCAGCAGCCCTTTTGGGCCAAGATGTTTCCTTGATTGACTGCAGTCCCTCAGCTGGTAATTTAATTGGTTTGGTGTCACCTGGTTGGCGAAACATCTCCCATAGTGGGTTTACCGGGAGCAGCTTGGAAAGCGATGTTGCCATCTTCATGAAAGGCTAAGACGCCTGGAGTCCCTGGAGTGTCCTTTCACTCAGCGTGTAATCTAGTATATCTTTAATAAGTGGAGTCAATTCACTTTCAGAACCCTTGTAAAATTCAGCCTTTTAGTCATTCTGACCAGAAGCATTCAAATTGCAATAGGAATAGATGGCCCCAGCAGCCCTGGGAGAGCTGCCCCAGGAGGTCCTGCCCAGACAAAGGCAGCCCATCTGTGTCCGGGAGAATCCTGCTCACTCAGCTCCTTCCTGGCCTCCTCCAGCTGCCAGGGCACCCTGCACAGGAATAGGGAAAACCCATCGTCTAGCAGGCTGGAGGTATGGACAAAGAAGGGCTTGCCTTGGCGAATTGCTTGAGGCTGCACCAGGGTTTGGTGGCAGAGCCTTAGTGTCTTGGCTTCCTGTGTTTTGTTTTTTCCCTATTTTTTTTCTCCCCTCTGTTGTTAAGGCAGGAACATGGACATCAGAGGAGCTGGCTGTGAATACTTGCTTTATCACATATTAGCTGTGTGACCTAAAAAAAGATACCTAGCTTTTCTGAGCCTCAGTTTCCTTACCTGCAACATGGGAATGGCCATAATAATGCTTCCCTCATTATGTTACCACAAGGATGAAAAAAGAGAACACGTGAAAAGAACTTAAACACTTCCAGGCACCTAATCGTCACCCGACAGAGATCTATGATTGCTCTTCCGCGTATTGTTGTTTATTTTTGTTAGTTGCTGTGTTACAGTAGCAGAGGACTAAGCAAAAGTGAGGAAGAGGGTCCCAGCTGGTAGAGCGAAAGAACTGGAATAGCTGCCTAATAACAGGAGAATTCTTCCAGCCCAGCAGAGGTCTGAAGGGTTTTGAGACGTTAAGGGCGGCGGGAGGAGAGAGAGAAGGAGGAATGGACGGGATGACCCTTTCTCAGGGGCTCCCTATGACCATGACTCTGTCTTGGCTTTTATTCAGCAGCTGCCTGGGTCCCCAGCAGGGCACCGTCCTCTCTGGGGAGTCAAGACACCCCCCCTTGGAGATCTGCATCAACAAAGGCAGGTTTGCTCCTACAGAGCCAGCCTGTAGCAGGAGCTTTCATCACCCCAGTGGCAGGGCCCCACAAAGGTTTATTTTTATTAGGATGCCTTTCCACGATGACTCCATCTCAGGCACCCACTCTTCTTTCCTGCTCCCATGAAGGTTGGTACCATTGTGCCCAGACATGGAGGAGAGAGAAGAAATTTTTTTTTTTTGAGACAGAGTCTCACTTTGTTGCCCTTGGTAGAGTGCTGGAGCGTCATAGCTCACAGCAATCCCAAGCTCTTGGGCTCAAGTGTTCCTCTTGCCTCAGTTTTGCATTATTATTATTATTATTATTATTATTATTATTTTAGTAGAGATGGGGGTCTTGCTCTTTCTCAGGTCGGCCGTGAACTTGTGAGCTCAAGTGATCCACCTGCCTCGGCCTCCCAGAGTGCTAGGATTATAGGCATGAGCCACCATGCCCAGAGAGAAGAAATTTCTGTCACAGGATGAGACATCAAAACACTGGGGCTCTAAAATTAGGGCTCACCTGCCCTCTCTGGGCCTGTCTTACTCTCTGTCAAATGGAGAGACTAGCAGAACCACCACTCTAGGGGGTAATCTGGCCATTAGGGAAATGTGCATATTCTTTATGGCCCCCAAATTTTGAGCCCATACAACAAGTGCAAGAGATGTTGGTTGCACCATCATTTGTAACACTGAGGAGCTATGGGACCTAAATGGCTGTTTAGAGGAGATTAGAAAAATAAAATCAGGTATATCACACAATAAAATAGTATGCATCAGTTAAAAGGAACAAGGCAAATCTTCAAATATCCTACGTAGATTGATCTCAGATCAATAGTAAGGGGGAAAGTAAGAAGCAGAATGTGCTGTCCTCATTGCGTGGCCTTGTAAAATCTTTTAAGTGCATACACACAAGTATGTGGTTTGTGCACACACATACGGGGGGAAAGGTTTTGGAAGATAGATCAGAAAATGTGCAAATTCAGAGTGGTTCCCTGGAGGAAAAGAGCAGTATGGGGTTTGGAGCCTCGACCGACGGGAGATGCCATGAACCGAGGAGTAGCCCTGTAACACTAATCCTATTGTATCTAATCATGTGTGTCTCTGGTTAAGGCACAACATCTGGTTTGTAACCAGATGATCCCTCAGCATGTTTCAACACTGCCATTGCTGTGGCACTCACCCCGCACAGCCAGAGCTGGAAACCACTGTGGGTTCCTGAGTGGGGACCATGCCAGAGAGGAAATCCGTAGTGGAGGCAAGGTGCATGGAGCCGTAAGAAGTGTAGATAGCGTGGCAGATGCAGATAAAGCCACCATCTATTACATAATCTGTTTACATAATCTGATAGTGATTTCCTGCCCTTGTCCGATTAGCAATCAGGCAATGTTTTCCCCAGTTACTCTGTTGCTTCTGTGGTGCCATCTACTACTGTGTTTGATTTTCTGAGTTCTGGAATCTGTCACCAACAATCAATGTGTGTGCGGGGCTGAGGCAGGGGAGTGGCCTGCCTGAGGTCAGAGCATCTGGATTGCTTGTTCCTGCACACCTGGTGCTAGTGGCTAGAGGGCAGGCACAAGAGCCAACCTTGCCGTGAGTTTTAGATTTTCACCCGGCTTCTAATTTTTATTTGGTCTAAGTATAACTTGAAAGCGACTGGCTTGCTTGGGGCCAATCTCAACAGTCTCGACATCAAACAAATGTAGAACACGGATCCAATTGCAAAAGCTTCCTGAATGAGATAAATTGTTGCTGACATTTCCACAGACAGGGAAAGGGGTCCCACTATATACTGCACAGCAGAACCTACTGGAAAGCCTGATTAAGCTCTTTCTCCGCAATTCCTCTCCTGACAGCAGCTGCTGCATCTCTCCCTGCCTCCACCCAACCACCCCTTTCCTTGAAAAACCTGCCTCCCAGCCTCTCCAGACCCTTTCTCCAAAATCCCGCCTACCCAGCACACTCCACTCCGTAGGCAAAATTAGGCAAAATAGCCACTGGTAAAAGAAATCCAGGCTTGAGCCTCAATTCATCTCAGCATCTGAAGTCTGATGAGGTTTTAAGTTCAACAGATTCTCGAGTTGTCCCTGAGATACCTTTTGGAGACACCAAGGACATACATACTCATATGCTGTCTAGATTTTGCAGCCCACCCTTGTGAGAACATGGCAGGAATGCCCTCTAATGGAAGGACAGAGCATTTGGCTTGCTTACTGGGTGGGGTCCTTACACATAGGGGCCTAAAGATCACTTAAGAGGTCATTTCTTGACCTTAGGGAATCATCCTGCCTCTGCAAGAGACCAGGAATGAGCCCGTTGTAACCCAGGGCCTTCTTTATAGCATCTGCCTTGAGGTTGTCAACATAGCTACTGAACATGGGCCCTCACCAGAGGGGATGAAGATGGGCAGAGTCCTAACCCTTCTCGGGGATGAAGATAAAAGCACTGACTCAATAAGCCACAGCCACTAGGAAGGAGAAGACTAAGCAGCCCTGGAGGGAAGGGCAGGTTCCTTGCAGCGTTCAGGATGCTGGGCAGAACTGGGGAGAGCCTGGGGCAAGAGGACGATGGTGGAAACAAACCTGCTACTCTCAGCTATTTTGGAAATAATACACCTGTGTCCTGGGTTGCTTTTGTGATGAGAGGTGGTCCCATGATAATGGATAGCAACCATGAGTCTTTAACGTTGTGATCCCCAACCATTTTGGCACCAGGGACTGGTTTGATATAAGACATTTTCCACAGACAGGGGAGGGGGGCATTAGAGTCTCATAAAGAAGTATATTTGGCTCAGCGCCTATGGCTCAAGTGGTTGAGGTGCCAGCCACATACACCTGAGCGGGCAGGTTCGAATCCAGCCCAGGCCCACCAAACAACAATGATGGCTGCAACCCAAAAATAGCCACGTGTTGTGGCGGGCGCCTGTAGTCCCAGCTACTTGGGAAGCAGAGGCAGGAGAATCACTTGAGCCTAGGAGTTGGAGGTTGCTGTGAGCTGTGATGCTACAGCACTCTACCCAGGGTGACAGCTTGAGGCTCTGTCTCAAAAAAAAAAAAAAAAGAAGTATATGACCTAGATCCCTCACATGGATAGTGTACAGAAAGGTTCATGTTTCTGAGAATGTAATGCCACTGCTGATGTGGCAGGAAGTGGACCTCAGGCAGTGATGTGAGCAATGGAGAACGGCTGTAAATACAGGTGAAGCTTCACCACTGCTCAGCTCCTGCTGCGTGGCCAGGTTCCTAACAGGCCACGGAACTGTACCAATCTACAGTCAGGGCACTGGGGACTGTAGCTTTAAAATATGGGAACCAGGAAGAAGAGGGTGCAGAAGGGTACAGGGTCAGGCCTGGAGACACCTTAGGAAAAGATGGTGAAACATAATGCTGTGGTTCTGGCAGTGGAGGAACACTCAGGGAGAAAAGGGACCTTGGAAAGTTAGAAGTGAGAGTGAACACTTAGAGCTGGGAGATTGAGAGACTTTTGGAGGAAGGTGCTTGTCTGTCTATGTTCATCTCATCCTCTTGACTTTGGCCCACAGTCCTAGCTTGTCAAGGTCACTGTGAATGACCATGCATCTGGCCAGATGAGTCCCCCATCCAGTCCTCATGAGCTACCTCCTTCTTATGCTGCTTGTTTTCTGTCCAGAGCACCTTTGCTGAGATGCTTTCTGTGGCCCACGTCCTGCTGGAGGCCTCCTTTTGCTAGAGTCCACCAGGGAGTGGACAAGGATCAGGCATTGGACCAGGCCATAAATTTGTCTTCTGTTCTCTGTTCACAAAATTACTGTCAGAGAGTTGGGAAGCAGCTGTGCCTGCCTGCCCAGAAGGCACGGCAGTGCCCACCTCCACATTATAACCATGTCCAGAAAGGAAATGAGCTTAGCTTGACAAGACTGGCTTTCCGAGGGGCCATGTTGGCTGTGAAGGGCTGCTGCTCACCTTCCCAGCTGCTTGGACACCATCTGTCCAGACTCAATAACCAGGCGGGGTCTGTCATGTCAAGGAGTTGTCTTTCCCAGAGCTTTGCAGTCTGGCCACCTCTGTGCACACTCCCCTCAGGGTCATGGACAGGTCTGGTCTCTGCTCCTTTTTCCTAGTTCTCTGGTTTATAAGGCTCACCTGCATTTAGAGTGTAGTCAGAGGAAAGGGTTGAGAGAAGGGATTAGGTCTAGAACCCTGACACAGTAAATCTTACACTGAGAACTCGGAGGCCCAGGAGGCCCCTCTGGCTCCTGCTTGTCTCTCTGCTGGGCAGCCAAGGTCAGCATCTCTAAATTGCCAGTATTCTTTTCTTCAATTAAAGACAATTCTATTGACGCAGGAAGTTAACTCCCACCAGTTAATCTAATGGCCTTAAGTCCTGGATGTGTTTGCTCTGTCTGAAGGCAGGACCAGAAATTCCTTGGTAGCTGGTAACAGTGGTGCCTTTGGGAGCTGCCCCCGGGGGCCAGTGCCCCACACTTCCAGCTGGACCCAAGATCCTCCTAATAATGCTCATCTTCAGAAAGGGTAAGGAGGGGAAGGGGTGGGTCTTCCCAGAGCTCTCCATTCTCACATGACAGGTCTGGTCCACTGTCTCCCCATCTGAAAAAAGGGGTGGGGAGTGTGGTCCAGAGGAGAGGTGAGATGTGAAATTCCCATCAACATGGCACCTCCCCCTAACTGCTCCTCCCTCCCAAGGTGACTAGTTTGGGGTTTGGGGTGATGGGACTGAGTGGTGGGGGAAGGGATCTTGGTGCCCACCCAGGGAGCACCTTCTGTCAGCAGGCAGATGTTTGCCTGTGTCTATGTGTGTGTGATATGCACACACACACCCATGCATGTCTACACAGGCACGTGCACACACATGTGGGCACACACGGGGCTATGCCAGGAAACAGCAGGGACGTTGGCAGATGGCCTGTGGTCCCTGTTGCTGCTGGGGGCCAAAGGCTGGGGGAGGTGCCCAGGCCCAGATGTGTCCCCTCTGTGGCAGGGTTATTGCTTCTCAGTCTGTCGTGGTCTGTCTCCTCTGTGACCACTCACACATCCATAGACCAGGTGGCTAAACCTGGACCTTATAGAGGCTGTTAGGCCTCTGAAGCTCTCTCCACTGCAGGGGAGGGTAAGGACACGGAGGCACAGTGGGCAGCCAGTAGGCCTGAAATCTAATCCTGTGTGGCCATGAGCACCAGCTTTCTCAGACCACCCTTCCTCCAACCCACTCCCCTGTTTAACAGGGGACAGTACAATATGCCCTGAGGAGTCCATGGAGGTTAAATGGCAGGACATAGAAAGCCCTGAGCATACTGCTTGCCTGTATGTATTCACTGCTCTCCCATCCCTACACTCAGGCCGGAACTGGGGAAGGGCTGTGGGGTCCATTCCCACTCCCCTAGCTGGTGACAATGGAAGTGCTGGTGAACGGCTCTGGATTCACCACCTCAGAGCTTCTGAAATTCTATGTGTACCAGAGTCAGTGTTGCTGGGACTGACGGGTTTCCTGGGACGTGAGACTTTGAGTGCTAAAACCAGGACATCCCCAGCAAACTAGGGTGGTTTATCTCCCCAGGTGAAGCCACAGTTGGGAGCTTGGGCAGAGAGCCCTGGGAAGCCATGGGTTTTGGGGGCAAGGTATCTGAAAGCAGAGCAGGTCATGAGCGGGTCATATAGGATGCAGAGGTCAGCTCAGGTGAGGAAGAACATTCTCACTGCCTGCACTGTCCAAAGAGGAAGGACTCTTGCTGGAGGTACTGAGCTCCCTGACCATGGATGTAATCAGCCAGGATCTGAAGGGCTGCTTAATAGGGATCCTGTGGATGGAGTCAAATCCCCAGAGGGGGCGCTGGCCTAGTTGTCCCCTGAGGCCTCCCTTAGCCCTGTCTGTGCCCCATTTCCACAGAGGAGCATACAGGACCCTTGGAGTCAGGACCGCACCAGCTGGCCCAGGAGGAGGATACTCTGACGGAACTTTTCCCTGGCAGCTGGGGTGGGACAGAGCAGGGGGGTGCCTGGCTGCAGACTGTAACTGGGCTTTAGCCTTACCAATTCCTGGGAAAGAAGCAGGGCATCTTCTCTGTGGAGGGGGTTCAGTGGAGGTTGAAGTCATCTGAGGAGCAGTCATCCGCTGTCCCCATCTGGTGGCAGGGAGCCAGGAAGCTGGTTTGGGGGGATGAGCTGCAGAAGGCAGGTCAGACAGCTACTGGGCCCAAAGACCTAGCACCACCTTGGGTTGGGGAGAGGCCTGCTGTCTCCCAGGCCTCCCACCTGGGTCCTTGCCTTTCAGGCACCAGTAAAAAATGATCGAATATCTCCTGTTCTGTTTGGAGCTGCACTGTGGCTCCCTCTCTGCCACTAAGAAGAAGAAGTCACAACCCAAATCTCCCCAGCACCCCTGAGGCCTATTTCCCAGACTGGGAAGTGGAAGGCAGGGGCTGCTCACCGCCAGGCCACTGGGGTCTACGAACCCCACTCCAGCCTGAATCTCAGGTGGGATTTGCATGTGTTTTCCGTGTTCTTTGAGAGCTCAAGGCGCAGGAATCCCTTCTCTGTTGAGGCTAGGTCAGACCCCAGAAATGATCCAGAACCCACGGAGTGGGGGGTCCTCTCTGGTCTCTTGGCTTTGTGGAGCCTCCCAGTGTCCCCGTCTTCCTACCCCCGCGGGCTTGCTCTGTCAGTCTCCGCAGGGACCAGGCTCTCGGTCTTTCTCTGAGAATTTCTGTCTCTCCCTTTGGTGTTTCGGCCTTAGGAGCGTGTCTCTCTAGCGCCGTGTCTCCCGTTCCACGGCTCTGTCCATCTCTGTCTGGACCGCAGTGTCTCCGCTCTGCCTCCGAGTCTCTCCAGCGGTCTCCGCTCCGCGTCTCCGCGCGGGTCCGGGTTTCGGGCGCCGTCGCCCCTCGGCTGCCGTCCTCCGCGCGGGCCGGAGCGGAGCGGAGCGGGCTGGAGCGCCGCGGCCGCGGCCCGGGGCGGGCGTGCGGGCCCGCGGGGGCGGCGTTGGGCGCCTTCCTTCGTCAGTCCCTCCCCGGCGGCGCGGGGGGGCGGCGCGGCCGCCGCTCGGCGCCTTTAAGGGAGCGGGAGGGAGCGGCGAGGCGGCGGCAGCTGCGGTGGCGGCAGCCGAGGCGAGCGGGGCGGGGGCGCGGGGCGCGGCGCTCGGAGTCCGCTCGGGCCGGAGGCGTCGCGGCGGCCGGGGCCGGGGCCGGGCCCGGGAGCCGCGAGGAGCGCGGGCAACGCAGCCGGAGCCCGCCGCCCGGGACATGGCCAAGGCGGGCCGTGCAGGTGAGGGCGGGCGCCGGGAGCGCAGGGCCGGTGGCCCGGGGGAGGGACCTGCACGTTGCGAGGAGGGGCGGCCGGACCAGGTGAGCCCCGCGAGCAGGTGGGCGGAGGCTCCTGGAGGGTGGGAGGGGGCAGTGGCGAGGCCGGACCCGGCGCCTGGAGACGGGGCCCCGCGCGCCCCCGTCCTTCTTGCCACCCGGGTCACCTCGTGGGACACCGCGTTCCCTTCTCCGTGCTCCCGCTGGAAAGGGCCAGGTCTGCGGTGCCCCAGTCCAGTTCCGCTGTTGGGAGCTGTCCCCACCCTCCGGAGACCCTGGCAGACCCGAGCTCCGGACCGAAGGGGACGTCCCGCGGCCGCCGCTTCCTCCCACGCCCCCCGAAGCAAACCAGGACGCGCCCCCTTGTCCTGCCACTCGCTCTATCCAGGACGCGACAACCCCGGTCCCCGTCCCTCACCCTCCCATCTCAGTCAGGAGACCCAGATTTCTTCTCAGGAAGGAGGGGTGCTCCGCGCTGCACCGGCTACTGAGCCGTCCCGCCCCCTCCCCCCACCTGACCTGGGAGGCAGAGCCTCAGGTGCGGAGGTCTGAAGGTGGAGCCGCTCTGGGGTCCGGTGGGCTCTGCCCTCCCCCAGGCGCAGACAGTGTAGCCTGTCGTTTGAGGGAGCAGGCATTAGTCATTCGTTCATTCATCCAGCCAGACGTTCATTCACCAACATCTGCGCTGTGCCAGGCCCGCAGCTGGGCGCTGGGGTTAGGGGGACTCGGGCCAGTGGGAGGCCGGGGAGGCCGGGGAGGCCGGGGTGGAGAAGCTTGTCCCCATAGGGCTGGCTGTACAGTAGGCGTCAGCAAGCCAGGTCTCAGCAGTGCTGTTTGTAAGGCTGGTGTGTGAGAATCCCAACCTGTGACGTTGGCAGGTTCCATGCCATCCCCTAGGACCTGGCATGGCAGTGATGGAATGAGAGTGAATTCACCTGTACTCACCCTGGGCGTGAATACCACTGGGCCGTGTGTAAATACATCCCCATGCCCGGCAACACCTGGGGACTCTGGGCTGGGTCCCCATCTCCCTGAGTGTGAGATTTGGGTGCCTGAGAATATACTCCCATTCTTTCCCTGAGGAGTCCTGTCAGGGTGGGGCTGGTTGTGTGAGACACAGCAAATATGGAACACATCTAAACACCCCCTTTCTCACTCCCCTCCCTTTTCCTCTCCTGAGGGAGGCACCATGAGATGACACCACGGGAGGCTGGAAAAGACTCCCTGCCTCCCTCCTCCCTGCCTCATGCCTGGGTCTCTTCCCACCTCTACTCACGAAGGGCTCATGGAGTGGCACGTGTCCTACCACTGCCACTGTGTATATGGTGACCGTGACACGGGTCACTTCTGGGATACTGTCATCACGACCACAGTTATCAGTTAACAATTGATGCCTGGACTATGTACTAGGTAACGTGCTAAGCACTTCACCTTATAACAATCCTGCGAGGGAGGAAATGTTACTTTCCCCCCTTTTAAACATCTGGAGACAGATACTCAGAGAAATAGTTCCCTGAAGGTGTCCAAAGGTTCTGAGCAAATCCCAGACTCAGAGCCAGGTCTACTGGACTCTAATGAGTTTTTCCATGACTGCCCTGAGAGGTCATCCCCCTGACCAATGGAGGTGTCCGTCTCAGTCCGTGAGGCCTTCGATCCCTAGGCTCAGAGTCTGTGGGAACTTGTTTCAGTGACTGGTGGATAAACTGCCCTGCTCTGGCTTCGTGCTGTTCTAACATTGTGATTCTCCTGCTGCAATTTCATGGTTGGCCCTTTCCCTCAAGGCAGCACAGATTCCCCTCCTCTGCTGATCTCACTGTTCAGGCTCCTCTCCCATCATCAGCTGCCACCTCAAGGAGCCTTTGGGGACTGAGCTGCAAGATCTGATCACTCCTCCTTTTCTCAGCTCTTTCAAGCTACTTTGCATTTTATAAATGTCCTTTCTCTTATTTAGGCTCCAGAACCTATTGAATTAAAAACTGGTCCATGGTAATTTGTATATGGGAATCACATTTGCCCCATTGGCAAAAATCTGTGTGGAATAAATTGGTGAGCTTTAGAAAATAGGGAGCCCTTGAAGATTAGGAGCCCAAGTATTTCTCTTTTGAGTTGGGAAACTGAGGCCCAAGGAGGGGATGTACCACAGAGGGGTGGCTGTTCAGTTATCACCTACTTGGATGTGCAGCAGATGGATAGGAAGGGGGCTGACATCCAAACAAAAGGAGGCTGAAGGCCGGAGTTGAGGCTGTAGGAACCTGGCCTGTGAGTTTTGGGTCTGTTCTATGACCTGTGAGGGTTTTTCTCTAAAACCTGGTTAACTGATTACTTGTTAAGGGAAGAGAGAGAGGCTGCAGGTCACCGCACTGTGGTCTAGTGAATGGCTCCCCTGGAGTTGTGCAGTGTACAGCCTGAGCAGCAAGCCATTGCTGTACCTGCTGTGTCAGACAGGGAGTTGAAAGGAGGCAATGGCAAGATTTTTGTGCTGCTAGGAAAATCCAGGTGTAAGAGAAAATGTAATGAGGTCTCAGAAAGAATTAGATAAAGCTGCATAGGGTGGTTCCAAATAGGTTACTACCAGTTCCCAATCTCTGGGGAGATATCATTTGCACAGACAGGAATCATTATGCGGCCCCCAGTCTAGCCAGTGACAAGGAGGAGCAGCAGGGGTTAGGGGAGGATTCAGGAGCTCTATGTAGGAAATGTTCGTTTACAGTGCAGAGCTACCCATGGGGCAGAGGAGGCCAGTGAGTGGCTTAAAGCAGCTAAGGCTGGAGTTTCTCTAAGAGGTGGGTGATAAAGGCTAGCAGAGTTTGCATAGAAAGGAGGTAACTGGTGGGCTGCCAGGTGGGGGTAACAGCTTGAGCAAAAGCTAGGAGGTTGGAAGGGAAGAAGTATATGTGTAGATGTAGAGGTGCTGCTAGGGGTAGGGGTGAGTGTGGGCAGGAGGGGCCCAAGGGTGAAGATATCTGTCTGGCCTGGGTGGAGGGTCCCCAGAGGTGTGCAGTAGGGCTAAAAGGAGCTCCAGAGTGCTCGAAGCGCTCGGGCATAGTGAGATTAGGGCGTTTCAAGAGATCCCTCTGGCTGCTACATGAGGGCTCCGGGGAAGCTGGAGAGAGGCCAGCCAGGAGGAGCTGCCTTTGTTGGAAGGGCTTTGTTCTGCTGGCTACTCTGCCCCTCCCTTCCTCAGCACTTCCCTGTGGCCCTCCCTCTGCACCCCCTGCAGGCCAGCCCAGTACAAAGGGGGAGGCCCCAGGTCTCTGGGTTGGGCAGGAACAGAGCAGGCAGCCAAGAGGCTGAGACAGGAATGTTTGTAGAGACAGAGCTGAGGCCACAGGGCTGGGCCTTCTAGGCTGGAGGAACCAGTTTATTGTACTGGCAGGGGTTGGCTTCTGCTCCAAGGGGAGTAGCTGGTGGGCTGGTGTGTATCAAACCTAGTCATTTGAGTCATTAAAACACTGATCCTACAGTGTGAGATTGGGAGGGGATGCTTCTAGATACTCATGTTCAAACCATCATTAACAAGGGGACACTGAGGCCTAAGGAGGGATGGATATCTGCCTGGCATCACAGAAAAAGGTAATGGCAGAGCCTGGGTTTTCAGAGCCATGGGCCTTGCTCTGCTGAGTCAGCTTCTTTTTTGGCTCGTCCTGGAGGTGGATATGTGCCCTCACACCACCCCAAAGCCAGACCTTCTCCTGTGCCCCTTGCTTTGTGCCTCTCACGGCTGGATCTCTCAGAGGAGGAAACATTTGGAAGCTCGGAAAGGGGACCAGTGCTGGGATTCTTAAGACTTTGGGGAGGTGCCAGGGGATTTGAGGCACGACTCTGAGAAACTCACAGGCCTGGAGTACCCGTACTGCTTTGCTATGTATCTTGGGAAGGATACCACTTTCCGTAAGGAGATTGCAAATTCACCATCTCTGGTCTTCAGCACGAGGGCCAAGGTCAAATCAGGCACCAATGTCCAGACTCTAGGCTTCCTAAATGCTTTCCTGGACTTCTCTGTGGTCTGGGCTTTGCTGGAACTTGGGCATGTCTCGTGTTCCCATGCAAATACACCAGCCTGTATGGAATTACCTGCTATAGCAGCGGATCCAGTGGGCCCCAGCCTGAGAGCCTTTGCTGCCTCCTAGTTCTGGTGTCGTTGCATGAGACAAGAATGGTGCACCTCAAGCAGAGGTTCGACCTCAAGCATGTGACACTTGGCCTGGGACCCCTCGTCTCCCATTGGAGGCCCCTGTGATTGGCCAGTGTTTGGGAGTCCAGTGGCAGGACACAGAGTGTGAGGGCATGGCTGGATCCTCCCCCACCCGCCCCTTGCCTGGGCCAAATCTGCATCTGGCCAGAAGGTGCAATGTTTTCTCACATACATCTTAATGTGTTGTGACATCATGACTGGAAGAAGCTTGGTGATTTTCCAGTCCTACTGTTAATTCTGAAGGTTGGAGGACTGAGACCAGAAAGTCAAAGTGTCCTTCTCTGAGGTCTGTCATAGTTTCTCCTTCAAGGACAAAGAGTGTGAACTGCTGGGCTTTGGGGATTGGGGACTTCCTGGTAGGACTCAGCTGCCTTTCAGGAATTCTCTGTGATTCCAGGCTTGGTTTAGGGTGACAAGATCAGGGGATAGCATCCTGGGAACAACCTGGGTTATTTCTTATATGTAGCAGCCGTCGATATGCTTTCCTATCCAATGGCTTGACAGCATCTTTTTGAGGTAAGGTCAGTATCATTCCCATTTTATAGGTGAGAAAACTGAGGCCCAGAAGGGTTATGTGTCTGATTCTAGAATCACAACTAAAGTCAGAAGCAAAGCTGGAATTAGAAATTAGGTCTCTTCTGTTCTTGGAGTCAACATTCCTAGGCGTTAAATTGTCAAGCTACAAAGCAGGGGCCTGGCTCTGGCCCTGATTGACGTTGAAATGCCCCGCCCCCACCCATACTCTCAGTTTCCTCACATGTAAAAGGGAGAGGGAGGGAGAGTTTGGGGGTCAGAATGAGTTTCAAGTTTTTTCCAGCTCTCACACTGCTTCCTGGCCTCCCTCTCTGCAGGCTTTACTGTGCTGTGAAAGGGCCTCACCTGCTTCCAACTCTCTCACCTCCAGTTGATCCTCCCCAGACAGTGGCTGAGGATAGGGAGATATCTGGGGTGCTGAGGGCGTGGTTGTGGAAAGCATGTGCCTCCTTGGGGTTGCTGAGCCCCAGTCTATTGTCAGATCTGCAGCCAGGAGCTCTGTGGAAGGGGAATGGCCAGGACCCCAGGGGAAGGGTTGGGGGAGGGAGGGGAGGGGAGAATAACAAATGAGTTGGGAAATCAAATGAGATCTGAGCTCCCCACCCACTCCCTCAAATCTCTCTATACTCTCTCTCTTTTAAAATTCCTGTTTTCTAAAGAGAAAGAAAATGCTAAATTGCACCCCCTTTTGCAAATGAAATGGGAGCCTTAGTGAGTCACTCCGGAGGTAAATACCACCTCCAGGGTCCCACGTGTGCCTGTGGAGGCCTGCACAGCTGTGTGGCCACCAGCCCCCACAGGGTACTTGTGTGGGGAGGGTGGGCAGCAGGCACGAGCCTCCTGCCTGTCCACGGTTCAGGGGTGGGAGCCGCTTCTCAGAGGTGGGTCCCTCACTTCTGTTTCCTCTGCCAGCCTGCTTCCTCCAGGTTGGCCCAGGGTCACGTTTGTGAAGCTCACACATACCTGTGGGGCTACTGCTCAGGCTGAAGCCAGGCTCGGAGCCTGTCTGGTCAGGGCTCAGTCTGAGGCTGGGGGTGGGTGCAGGGTGTGATGTTGGGTGTCTGTCTGTGGCTAGTGTCAGCATAGTGTGGGTGAACTCAGAGTTCTGGGGGGTGGTGTACTCTGTGTGGCCAGCACTGGTGGGAGCTGCCTCTGCCTCTGGAAACCAGAGTTCTTGGGTGTCAGGCTGCTCTCTCCACCGGAGTCTTGCTGAGGCTCTTCTGCGGGGCTGCTGAACAGCAGAGGTTGGAGGGGACCATCTGCCAGGGGAAGCTGCCTGGGAGTGTGGGAAGTCTCCTCTCTCTTTGGGAGGGTCAGCCTGTTTATTAGCAGACCTGGAGCATGAGAGGCCAGGGAGAAGGTGCTCCTCTTCCCAGATGACCCGTTATTCTGGAAGGAGGGGAAGTAGCCGTCTGTTAGCTGGGATGCCAAACAAGGGTTGGAAGCAAAAATAGAAACGCGTTGGGCTCTGTCTGGGAGGGGCATTGAGTTCTGGTGGATCTGAGAGGCTTCTTCTGAGCTGCCTGCTGCTGACGCTGTGTTTGCTCGGCTCTGGGTATTTGCAGAGCACATCACGTCCTGCACTCCTGCCCTCCTCAGGGGGAGACCTAGGTGTGCAGGATGTGGGACTGTGAGCTCATGGGACTGGCAGCTGGAAAGCTTGTTCCAGGAGTCTCACAGATTCTGAGCATCTGTGGCCACCTACCCTTCAGTCACCTTTGACCTATTCTAGATTGTTCTGGATTGGTCCAGATCATTACCCTCCTTGATTGAAACTCCCTTTGGCCCTATTGTAGCCCCACAGCGGCGGCTTCCTTCTCTTTTCCTTGAGCCTAGTGCCTACCCCTCATGGGGCTGGTCCCAGCTGAGCAACTCTGAAATCATCCCTTTGGTAAAAAGAGCTATTTTCAGCCTTCCCATTACTGCCCAGTGTGTGTGTGGTGTTTATCCCTTGCAGCCTTTTTGTTTTCTTCTTGTATAGTATAATCTGGAACAGCGATGAGAACATTATCCAGCCCTGCCTCCGGGGCCCTGGCTGGAAATTCCTGGCACTGTGATATGGCACCAAATCGAGGGGCCTGGGGAAAGAAGCAGCCCCGGGCCACATTCTTGCTCAACAGCAATCCCGGAGTGGCAGGTGGCATAAATGCAGTCACCCGTGTGGGCTCACATTGGCCCTTGCTGGTGGAGGGTTTGGAGCTGCCCCTGTTGCTGTTTTCTTCAGGCTGAAAGTAGCCTCTGATGTCCTTACCAAAAAGACAGTTGGCTCCGCGAGGCAGTGGTCTTTGAAGAGTCCCCGGCATCCTCTGAGGTGTCTATGATTCCAACCTGGCTTCCCTGTCACCGGATTTGGTGCCTGGATCTTGAGCCTCTGCTCTCTGCTCCCCGCAAAGGGGTCCTAGGATGGGTGGAAGGAGCACCCCTGTCACCCTTCTGAGGAGCCTGCAGGTGGCAGAACCTGTCAGTGGCACAGTGGCAGGTGCTGTGGACACTCCGTTCAGAGGGAGGAGAGAGCCTGCTCCTTATGGAGTAAGAGTCTGGCGGGACATGGGGGGACATCTGGGCCTTAGGAGAATTGTTCCAAATAATTCAGAACGGTTGGGAGCCTAATTGGCAGAGTAAATGAAAGTACAATAGATAGTCAAAGCTATTAATCACTAATTATCTCCTAAATAAGGTAATTAATGGGTATTTAAATGGCATATTTATGGCTTACCAGCAGGTGTTCAAAAAGCACATCTTTCCCAAAGCAACTGATGTGGTCAATTGTGCCCTGCTTGTAGACTAGGGCTCTAACCTCCACTCCCCCCATCCTCACCCCAGAAATAGGAGGCAAGTCAGTTTTCCTCTCTGAGCTTCAGTTTTCTCATCTGTCAAAAGGGATCATAAGCTTTTCTTTACTGACCTCCCTGGCTGTCATGAAGATGATAGGCAGTGAAGGCTGGAAATCCCAGACAATAGAGCAATGCCATGTAGAATTTAGAGTGTTAGCTGTGAAAATATCCTCACAGTTATTTGATATAACCCCTTGATTCTGCTGGGTACCATTTGTGGCCAGGATCAGGGCTCAGTCTGTGGCTAATGGTCTTGCTTGGTCTGTGACTAGGTCAGAGCTTAGTTTGTAGCTGGGTCTGTGGTCAGATTCATGGTGTGTTCTATGGCCAAGTTTAAAGGGCTGTGGTTGAGGAGAAGGTCTGGGTGGTGGCTAGTCTCAGGACCTCTCAGCATGGTTCTGCAGCCTGAAGTCACAGTCTCGGTCCTTGAGAGAATTAGCCATGGGACTGATGGCCCTATCTGGAAATGGGATTCCTTCTGGGGTCCTCCAGGATATCAGCTGCAGATGCTGTTCACCCCAGCAGATAGGCCCTTCTGGGGCTCCTGGTGTGTCCCCTGAAACAGCCCAGCACACAAGCTCATCAGTGGCACATATAGCAGTTTGGGAGATAGTTAGGACATGTTTCTATAGCAACCAACCCCCAACCAGCACTGGTTTCCTTCAGTAAAGCCTTTTTCTGGAAACAGCTTCTCCTGGCCTCATATCCCTCCCTAAGTGGCTTCACAGCCCCTTCAAGGCTGGGTATGGGCTGGCTGCCTCTGGAGTGGTCTTGTCCCTGAACTTACCCTGACCCAGAGAGGAAGTCTGAGGACATGCCCTGTGGGATGCTCCTTTGAGAGGGGCCTTCCTGAGATCTCCCCTGTTTTGGCCCACATTGATCATAACAAGAGCCTCCTCTGTGCCCCTACCCTGAGCTGGGAGAGGCTACTGACCTTTCAGGCATCAGGACCTGCAGAAGCAAAGGCCTAGAGAGGAAGAGCATGGTGTGGAAGTCTTCCCCGTGGCAGCCATGTGCTGCTGGAGCCCAGACTGGAGGAGAAGAGGCTAGAAGAAGAGCAGGCCCCGGCCTGAGGCAGCTCAGCTTTGGAGGCAGATGAGGCGCAGCTCAGGGAGTGGGGGAGAGAAGGGTTGGGCTCTTGAGTGATGGCAGGGACAGGCAGCCAGACTTTGGGGAGGAGGAGAGGAAGGGGCTGCCCTTGGATGCTTCCATATGTCAAAGCACCAAAGAAAAGCCCTTGGATAACCATGACTTATTTTATTTAACCTTTTTAGAGCACGGATGGGGTGCCAGAAACTATGCTAAACCTTTTTCAAATATATTTATTCATTTAATCCTCATGGCAACACTACGTAAATACAATTATTACCGCATTTTGCAGAGGAAGAAACTGAGGCACAGAGTGGCTTAGTACTATCTACTAAGATCATTATTTGGTAAGTGGCAGACCTAGGATTGGAACTAGGCCATTTGGGGTGGGAAAATGGTTCCTTCAAGGGAGGAGGAGGCAGATAGGAGGTGGGGCTTGAGAGTTACTGCGTCTCTGGGAGCCTCACCCAGACCCTGTGAAGCTCTGCACCCCAGATTCTGCATTAGGCCCCTAGGTGCCCAGGGCAGAGCTGGTAACAGTGGACTGTGAGTCTAAGTGTGTGTGTGTCTTGGCCACATGAACTACGTATGGGCTCTGGTTTCACATGTCCACGGGGGTTCTCACTGCCCATGGGAGGTTGTGAGGCCTGATTCTTGCAGCTACATTGATTGCCAGGAGTTAGACCCAGATGCTTGTGTTTGTAGAACCTGTGTGTGTGTATGTGTGTGTGTGTATGAGAGAGGGAGAGAAAGAGAGAGGGAATGTGCATTCATCTGAGCCTTAGCCCCGTAAGCTGGACCCTTCTCCCTCGGTAGGTACATAGCGCCAGCCAGTGCTTCTATCTCCTGGCCTGCTGGCCCCCATGTCTGTGGCCTCAGAGTCCATGCCCAGCCCTGTCTGAGGTTGCTTCTGAAGCCACAGCCTGACAATGCCAGTCGGCTCAAGCAATCTGTGCCTCAGAAGAGGAGAAGGGCGGCGCATCTACTGTGGCCACACTCAGAGGCCCTTGAAAGGTCTAGAAAGTGCATGTGTTACTCGGCGCACCCCTGGAGCCATGGCTGCCAACAGAAACCCACATCCCCTCCTTTGTCTTAATGGGCTGGGCTCCTTACTCTTGAGAAAGTTCTAGATCCATCTTCTCCTAGAAATGGCTCGATTGCTTTGGCCTGTCTCTCCCCTTCCCTCCCACCCTCCCCCAGCCTGGCCAACCCTGCCCACCCCTTCCTTTAGGGCTCAGCTCAGATCCCCTTCCTCCTGGAAGCCTCCTGGCCCCTCTAGCCCTCAGGGGTCTCTGCCTCTGGGAGGTGGGGTCCATACTTGGTGAGGCTACCAGTGGACACAGGTAGGGCAGGTTGGGGTTGGCACCTCCCAGGGCAGGGGCTGTTCCAGTTCCTCTCTGTCCTCCACTCCTTCCTCCCAGGCACCATCTGGCCTGAGGTCTGGCCCGGGAAGCGGAGGCCAATACCTTGCTCCCTCATCCCACTGTGCCAGGGCTGCCCTGGCTGTGAAATGTCTTTCCCTCACAGCTCTGCATGTTCCTTCAGGAAGGGATTTTGCTCCCAGGCTGAGATTGCCTTGGAGTTCCTGGCATAGGGCAGGGCACTCACAGAAGGCTCCTGTCGGTCTGTCTGCCTGTTCCTGTGTCCCTGGGAGCCAGGACTGAGATGGGGAAGGGAGTGTGCAGGGAGCTGACGGTTTGAATCTGCATCTCTGGCTGCACCCATTCTGGGAGACCCAGGGCCCAGCTTGGAGCTGTGCTGGCATTGGTGGGGGTGAAGTGTCATTTGCTTCTTTCTGAATTGCTAGGGGAATTGTTGGGATATCCCTTCTCTTTAGTCCTGATTTAGGGTTTTAAAGAAATGTAGAGAACACAGAAGGAGCTCCTTGGGGAGGACTTCTGGCAGCTGTCTGGAAGCCCCCCGGGTAGGCTTGCCCTGCTTCAATCCTTGGTCCTCTAACTGATTAAGGGTCACCTTCTCCCACCTGCCAGGCAGTGGGCTAGGCACTTTGGTGGCTGATTTCATTTAAATCTCCTGACAGTGAGGGAAGGATTCTGATGCCCATTTTACAGTTGAGAAAAGTGAGGCTCAGAGACATTAACTTACTTCGTGTCATAGAGGAGTAAGTGGTAGCACTGAACCAAGGTTTGTGTTGCTCCATGGCCCATGGTGCTGTAACCCGTCTGTTAAATTTTCACCCACGGTTAGGCTGGTCTGCGTTTATCTGTGAAGGAGGGAGGAAGAGAGAGGGAGTGAGAGAGAATGAGAGGGTGAGAGAAGCTAAGAGGTCAGGCGTTCATGCACATGTGTTGGGAACAGTAGCAAGGGTGAGAAGTAGATTGGGAGGCTCACATTCTCCAAAGAGTGTGAGCACACACACGGGGCAGAGGCTTGGGTGATACTAGACACCTCTACATGGGAATGTGCACATCCGTTTAGATTTTCCCACAGACACAAGGATCCCCAGACACTAATTTGTAGACCTGGTGGGCAGAAAGTTCTAGAACAAGGACAGCTGAGCCCCCAGGGCTGAGGGCCCCTGCCCGTGGCTCCTTGCCCCGCTAGCCAGCAGCACCTGGGAGGGCTGCTATTGGCCAAGAGAGCAGGTGGTGGAAGACTGGGCTCTCATCCCAAACTCTTCTGCAGAGCAGCCCTGCCTGGTGGTCCTGAGCAGATCTGGTTCAAATCCTGCCTCCATCATTTACCAACATTATGCCCTTCAGTAAATGCGTTCATATCTCTGAGCCTCTCTTTCCTCAGCTGCAAGCTTCCTTACGCTCACTCCGCTTAGTTAAGAAGACTTTCTGTAAGATGTCAATACTTGGATACTATCTGGAAAGCAGCTAGCAGACTGTGTGGCACATGTACACACTCAGCAGGTCATTTTTACTCAATCATTTGTTTTTTGAACTCTTCTTGGCCCTCTTCCAAATGGGACCATGCACTGGACCCAGAAGATGCAGAGAAATATAGTTGGGACCTGCCCCAGGGGCCGTGCTCCTGGACCTTTGCCTTTGCTATTCTGGGTCATCCTACCCAGCTGCTCTGAATCTCAGGCCCTTGTGTAGCCTTCAGCACACCTGACCTGTGGTTCCTCCCTGACCCTCTTGGGTGTCTGTGTTCCTCTCTTTTGGAAGTTTGTAGGTAACAGATTCTGGGCAGTGGGAGGAGCCTTAAAATTCACCGATTGCAAGCTTCCCTTGTGACAGGTCTGGACCCATTTCCTCTCTCACCTCCTTTAATTCCTGTTTCCTTTCCATCACTGGCTCCAGCAATGTGGGTATTTTTCTGTCCCTTAGACTTGTTGAGCTCTTGTGCAGTTTGCTCTTGCGCTTCCTTCATCTAAGAAGGCTCTCACCCACATATTATGTGCTGTGTGTACCATGCACGTGTGCAGGAGCTCTCATGCCTATGCCACACACCCATGTGCCTGAGCTTAGCACACCTCGCTCTGTCTCATCGTTCAAACATCAGCTCACCTGATATCTTTCCAGAAAAGTCTTCCCCTCTGACTCCTCCTGAGACACTCTGTCCACTGCTTGTTTCCTTCTTCAAAATACGAACTTTGGTGTTTGGTTTTTTAAAAATCCACACGCTAGAGGTGAGATGAAGGGAGCAGCTCCCACCCGGGAGCCAGCTGACGGCTGCTTCTTACCATATCCATTTTTATAGGTTCTTTTAAAAAGATAAGTGCATGTAATTTGTTGGGCTGCTTCTACACCAGCACCTTTCCAGAAGTTGTTTTGGGCAGCCCCTGCCTTGGGAGAAGGAAGACCTTGTATCAGCTTTAAACAAACATAACAGTATCAATGCAGCCCAGTCCTGTCTTGTAATCCTAGCACTCTGGGAGGCCAAGGCAGGGAGATTGTCTGAGATCAGGAGTTCCAGACCAGCCTGAGAAGAGAGACCTTGTCTCTTCAAAATATGGAAAAATTAGCCAGGCACAATGGTGGATGCATGTAGTCCCATCTATTGAGCAGGTTGAGGTGGGAAGATTGCTTGAGCCAGGAATTTGTGGTTGCAGTGAGCTATCAACATACTACTGTGCTCTACTGGGGGCAACAGAGCAAGACCTGTCTCAATAAATAAATAAATAAGTAAATAAATAAAAATAAAACCAATGAAATATGCATTTTGAGCACCAGGAAACAAGATAAAATGTGCATTTGAAAAGAAATCAAGTATATATTTTGACCAGAGAGGAGAGTCACAACACTAAGGTAAAGGATTCATATGAAAGGTGCATCGGCTTTGAATGTGAGGAGAAAGAGAGGCCGAGGGAGTCCAGCGTTTGTAACTAGAGTAGCTGACAAAGTTCTTTTGGTCACTGAGGTTAGGCTCCCTCCTCACTTTCCCTCTGCCGATGTACTGATCCTCTGTTGGAGCCTGTCTGTTCCTTAGGCTATAATTACACTGTAAGAGACATTAGAGGAAGGAGGAGCCAGAAGGGAGATGTTTATGTTGAAATCATCTTTGTTGTTTACCTGAGCCAGGTTACTGCTCTCCTGCTCTGCAGAACGTAAGCTTTGTGAGAGCCCTGCCCTGTCCCTTTTATTCCCTTTTAAGTTATCTCCAGCACCCAACTCAGCACCTGGGGGATGGGAAGCTCCCTTTGATGGCCTCCAGCCCACTCCTTTTCTGCCCAGCTCTAGCTGAGAGAACTTGTTTCCTCAGGTGGAACTGGGCTGGCCTCCCTGCAGCCGTCCCCTCTGCCTGGTTCTCCCCCTAGACTCCCACAATGAGTTATCAGAGAGAATGTCCCCACCCTTGCTCTTGGGATGGGTCTGAGAGTGTATGGGTCTGAGAGCCAGTGCACATGGAAGCCTCCTGCTGAAACCTTGTTATTCTGACTTGGGAACTGAATAGATTCAGATGACTCTCAGATGACTCCATCATGAGGCAAACTCTTACTGCTTACTATCCAAAACTCAGGAGCCAAATAGATGAGGATAATAGGCCTTTCCTGATCAGCCAAATTCTCACATCTGAGGAGTGGAATAGATTTGGATAGCAAAGATAGTCGTATATTAATATATTAATGCAGTAGGCTAATATAGCAGGTGCTAATATAGTTTTCGACCTTTAGTATCTGCTGATTGAGAAAACATAGAAAGTTAATGTAATTCAGGAAGAATTTTAAGTAATTGTATGTCTTGAATCACAGAAATCCATATATGTTTGGTTTACCCCTAAGTATTCTCTTGTGCTATTGTAAACAGCATTGCTTTTTCGTTTTCGAGTCTCCATTGTTAGCGCATAGGAATGCAATTGACTTCTGCATGTTGATCTCATATCCTGCAATCTTACCATGTTTGGTTATTCTAGTAGGTTTTTAAAAATAGCTTTTACGTACTCAATACTAATTTGGAACTGGTTGATCAACAGGGAAACAAACTCAATGAAACCTAGGTGGGGGGAGGGGAAGAAGAGGAAGGAATTCCCACTCACCAGCTACTTTGCCAAGTACATTGCCTACTTTCTGGGTGAGGGCCACATCTATAACCTTGACTTAAAATTTATAAAAGCAAACTATGTAACCAGAAAGTATGTACCCCATAATATACTGAAATAAACTTAACAAAGGAGCTTTTCTAGAGCTTTTGTTTTCTACATGGACAATGGTATCTTTATCTGAGAATAAAGATAGTTTCAATTTCTTCCTTTCCAATCAGTATACCTGTCATTGCTTTTTCTTGCCTAACTATACTAGCTAGAACTTCTTCCACACACGTTTAGAAAAGAGTCCCATATCCACGTTAGAAACACACTGTTATGGTGCATTTCGGTTTGTAGGAGCTCTTGCAATAAATCAGGGCCCATGGGTGGGAAATTGCTGAGCCAACCTGTCACACTGGTCATGGGGGGGATAGAGGCCCCTGTGGGGAGTGTGTGGAGACCAAGCTTTGCACCTGGAGGGGACTAGCAGGTTGGTGCTCCCTGCAGCTTCTGTCCTTTTTGTGTCTCAGAGTATGCTTCTTGTAGGTTTCCAAGCCATGGAGCAAAGCTGGGTGTTTGGGAGGACATGGTGAGTGAGGCCAGAGCCAGGCAGGAGTGCTATGTCCCTGGGGACTTGGCCAGGGAACAGTGCCAGCATCCTGCAGGGTAGCAGGATGTGTGAACTGGGTTTGCCCCGGGTTCTCTGAGGATTGCATCACCAGTCATAGTTGGCGTGTTTTGGGGGTTGGCGTCCACCTCTTGTTTGCTTATCAACAACTACCATGTGCCACATGGACTCCTCAAATAGCTGCCGAGTTGGAGAGTTTTAAGGGATAATCTCTGCCAGGTTTCTCATTGAACATATGGAGAAACTGAGGCAGGATCATTGCTGATACAAGAGCCCAGGTCTTTGTGGGGATAGGACGTATGTGCCTGGTGGCCAGTGCAATGGGAGCAGAAGTGTGGCATTTCTGGGCAGAAGTGTTTAAGACTGAGCGTGATTTCCCATGCTCTTCTCCCCTGCTTGGGCAGACTTGAAGTTTCATTCTGGGATGGTGACGTCATAAAGTGGTGGAGCCTCTGCGTGACCACGATAAGCAGTGCCCCCCTTCCAAACTGTGTGAGAAACAAACTATTGCTATTTTAAGCAGAGATCATTTGTTAACAGCAAATCTGACCCTGTGCTGACTGATGGACTGCTTGGCAGAGTCTCTTGACCAAGTCGCCTTGGCAAAGTCTCCTAAATATCTCCAATCTCAGTTTTAATACACATGAAATGGGCACACTTATGACTGCCTTGCTGAGCTCTCTCAGAGAGGTTTCTCAGTCTTAAACCATTGTGTAAGAGAGGAAGGGCTCCATGAAGTCTGAGGGTTTGAAGGGAGAGGGCACGGGTGTGCAGGGTCTGGAGTCACCTCCCTCAGACTGGGACACTGTCTCAGGCTAGGCTAATGGATGTGTTTCCTTTGGCAGGTGGCCCTCCTCCGGGTAGTGGTGCCCCCTGGCACCTTCGAAATGTCCTCAGCGACTCAGTGGAGAGCTCAGATGATGAATTCTTTGATGCTAGAGGTGAGTCACATCACTGTCTCGGTGCCCTTCCTGGAAGCCCTGCCAGCACCCCTTCTCTTTGAAGTTCTTCGTTGCATGCTTACCCCTCCTTGAGTGTCCCAAGAGCAGGGCCTCAGCATTCACCCATTTGCTCTTTGAAATATTTGCTGCAGCCCTAACATGTACCAGGAGCTACGCTAGATGCCAGGGGCCCTGAAGTAACCAGTTGGGATGGTTGCTTATAGCCTGGTTAGAGAGGCAGACAGCAAATAGAAAAATACAGTTATAAACAGGGGATGATGCCTTCGAGTAGGAAGTGCCAGGTATTATATGAACGATCAGTGAGGGGCTCCTAATGGAGTGTGGGCAAGGAGGTGGCCCTACATCCTTGCTGCAGGGCTGAGGGGTGGGAGTTGGCTAGGTGAAGACGTGCAGGAAGAGCCTTCCCGACAGTGGAGACAGCGAGTGTGAGGGCCCTGAAGCAGGAAAGACTGGGGAACATTCCAGGAACTGAAAGAAGGCCCACGGGCAGGGGAGTGGTGAGCTGGGGAGGAGAGCGAGAGATGTGGCTGCAGGGGCCACGCCTGGGACTCTGGATGGGACTTAAGACCAGCCTCATAGGTGTAAGGGGTGTGGGAAAGATCATTGCTAATGTTCAGGTGAGAGACAATAGGGCTGAGGAAATCATTCCCACATTGAGGCATGGCTGGCCCATGAGACATAGCAAGGGGTGAAATTTAAGCTGGGATTGAAGAAAGGGACATCAGATGGGTAGACATTTGCCTGGGCAAGGGCTCAGGGTGTGAGTAGGCAGCAGGGTGTGGGGCACTGGAATGTGGTGACCAGGGAGAGCAGACCCTGACCAGTCACGCTCAGCACTGGTGGCCTGCTCCCCATCACACAGGGGTCCCTGGTACCCACCTGGCCTGCTTGGCCTCACTCACATTTAGGGAGAAACAGGGCCAGTTTTGAAAGGCCTGACACACCATGGGGTCTTGAAAGAAAAACAGAATATGTTCTGGGAAGACATCTGGCAGGACACTTGGGGTATGGTCTCAACTATCCCATCAACCTGTCGTGTGACCTTAGTTGATCTTTCACCTTCTCTGGGCCTCAGTTTCCCCATCAGCTCTGTGCTTTCAAAAATGGAGAGTACCCAGTGTAGGTGACTTTCAGGGAAGTGTGGCTGGTAGGTGGGGGGCTGTGCTTTCTCTGGGCAGAGAACCCCCTCCCTGGTGCCAGCCCCGAGGCAGCCCATGTGGGACCTGTCTCACATTGATGTTTGACTGAAGTGGCTGTTGGAGGCTAAGTTTCTCCATAGCAACTAACTCACAGTGTGACACAGTGGTTTCAATATTTTGATACCTAGAAGACTTTTATTTAAAACAGTTTTGCAGTTCATCAGGGCTCTGCATTCTCAGCTGACAGGCAGCGCTTGTTTCAGGAGACGTGGGTGGGTGGCGAGAGGGTTGGTTCTGTCCCTCCAGACCCTGCTCTCTGGCTTTTCCTGCAAGAACCTGTGGATACTTCCTGCTCCCCTTCCTGCTGACTGCTGCCCCCTGAGCAGCCTCTGTCTTCTCCTCCCTGACCTCACCTGTCTCAAAACTGGCATCTCCTACTTCTCTTTGGTGGTAGACCCACCTTCTCTCCCGTTCTTTTTCTCCTCATCTCCTTTTCTTTTCTCCATTTTCTCAAGACCCCAGCCTCTTCCCTTCTTCCCCATTTTCTACCTCCCTGCACACCCAGAGCATGTCCCGTCTCTGCAGTCTCTCTCCCAAAACATCTCTAGCCTAAGCTGTGGGATCATGTCGCAGGCTGCTGGGGACCTCTTGAGTTCTCCTTTGCCAACTCCTGACCTCCCATCTGCTCTAGGCAGCCTCCCTGACCCGAGGCCTTTGTGTGTCTCCCTGGCTCAGGGAAGTATAAGGTGAAGCCATCCTTTCCTTCTCTCCCAGAAACCTGGTCCAGCTCAGCCCAGCAGCACTATGTTTCGAGGGCCAGGCGTGGGTGTCCAGATTTCTGAGCTTCCCTCAAAAGGCTACTTCCCTGGCCTCTGTTCTCTGGTCCAGGCGGAGCCTCAGCCTGACCTTGGGTCTGGCCTCTGTCCCCTGCTCCGGCAGGCCCTGCCTGCTACTGTTGCTACAGTTCCAACCCTAGTTGTCATGAGGCCAACGCCAACTCCAGCTCCACTCAGGCAGTCTGTACCTGAGCCTTCAAAGCTTCCTGGGTTTCCCCACAAACCCTTGAAATAACTCCTTGGCTACCATGATCATCCAGTTCAGTGGTTTCTCCACAAGAGGTGTCCACAGAAGACCCTCTCTGCATCTCCCTGTGGAGCCCAGCTAAGCGCCTGGCTGGCCAGCACACTCCTGGGCTTCATGCTGCCGGAGTGTGGCATAGCCTCACTGCCTCCTGGGCATTCTTCTATCCCTGAAATCTCCTGGGTCTATGTCTCCTTCTCTGCCTGTAGATCCTGTTATGACCCCACCCCCCTGCAACTACTCACCCCTGACTGATATAGAAACTACCAGAGAAACCAAAAAACAATGGGCATTTGACCTGGGAGGCTCCACACTGTTAGGTGTCAGCACTGGACATGCCCTTGGAACATCATGCTCTCTTCCTCCTTGATGCATTGATGGGGAAACTGAGGACCTCCCAAGATCACACGTCCAGGTGGGAATGGAAGGGCTGGAAGCCAGAATATTTAGCGTCCAGGTCAGTCCTTTCCCTGTGACTTGTAGCTGATACTGGGATCTTCCTCCCCCCCCTTTTGGCCATGAGTACCAGCCCATCAGCCCAGTGCCAGGATGTATCTGGAGGGATGAGAGGCCCTCAGAGCTTACAGTCAGGAGACTCATCTGTCAGAGGTTAGGGAACAGTCCAGCAGGAGAATGGCCGTCTTAGGGTCCATAACATCTCCAGGAAAGGATGTCAGCTCCTCAGGCCGAGGCAGCAAACCTGGGGCTCCAGAGTGGCTGGTGGCCTGACTGGATGCTGCAGAGTGGACTCTGGGTCCAGGTTCCCACATTCAAGAAAAATACCACTCCCTCTCCTGTCAATACAAGGCCCACCTAGGGGCCACCTTCCAGCTCTGCCAAGGTTGGAAGGTGCAGAGTGAAGGAGAACCTGGGGTGGCCAAGAGGAGACCAGGCTTCAAACCCAGACCAGGCCAGAAGGGGGAAGCCCCTCAAGGTCTTTGAGTTCAATGCCCTGGCCATTTTACAAGCTGGGAAAATGAGTTCAGGGCCACGCAAAGAGGCAGAGAAGGAGCTAGAATTCAGCCTCATTCATTTACTCTGTCAAGGAGCATTCATTGAGCATCTGCCTAGTAAGTGCCAGGCACTGTTCTAGGCATACAGGAGCAAGCAAGCTCTGTCCCAGCCCCTCATGGAGCGTCCAGCTTAGTGGTGGTGGTAGGTGGCGAGTGGAAAGAGAAACAAATGCAGTTATGTACAAGCAAGTGATACTCAGAATTACCATAAACAACGTAATGCAAAGGAACAGACACGTCACCAAGGTATATGAATGGCAAATAAGCACATGAAAAGATGCGCCACGTCATTAGTCCTTAGAGAAATGTGAATTAAAAGTGCAACAAGATACCCCTACATACCTATCAGAATGGCTAATTAAAACTACTGACCAGGATATAGAGAAATTGGAACTTCAAACTGCTGGTGGGAAGGTGCACTGGTACAACAATTTTGGAAAACAGATTGCAGCTGCTTAAATAGTTCATCCTACTTAACATCATGTGACCCACTCCTGCTGCGGCTGGGCATTTCCCCAAGAAAAGAGAAAGCGCGCGTCTACCTAAAGACTTACCCATGAGCGTTCCCAGCAGCTCTATTCATTCTAGCCCCAAACTGAAAATACCCCAAAGGTACATCAACAAGCAAGTGAATAAACACACTGTGGTGCAAGAAGAAGGAATGATGTATACTGATCGTGTGCAACAAAGTGCACGAAATAATCATGGGATGTGAAAAAAGCCAGACCAGAGCAGAGTATATCCTGTATGATTCTGTTTATACACAGTTCTAGAAAATGCAGCCTAATCTGTAGGGCTGGGCACAGATCAGTGGCCGCCTGGCCATGGGGAGGGATGGAAAGGAGGAGGTAAACAGAGGCAGGAGAAAACTCGGGGCAAATGGGCACGTGTTCACCATCTTGATTGCTGTGATGGTTTTATAGGCACATATGTATATCAGAACGGATCCAATCACGCATTTTAAGTACGTGGAGTCGATAAATGTCAATTATACCTTAGTAATGCTGCTTAAAAAGTGGAGACGCCCCCAAATAACATAAGGGGGTGTGAGAAAGTGACTGGATGTCTGGAGGAGGATCCCAGAGGGTGTGGCCTTAAACTGAGAGCTGAATAATGACAAATGAGCCACATGCAGGTCTGGGGGAAGAGTGTTCTGGACAGTGGGGACAGCCAGAGCAACGTGTTTGTGGGAGGCATGAGTTTGATGTTTTTGAGTGACAGCCAGAAGGCCTGTGTGGCTCAGTGTGGCCCCAGCAGGGAGAGGGAGGAGACTGGACCCAGTAGCCTGCCCTGTGGAAGGCAGTCAGAGTCAGCTTCTTCTCGACTTGCTTTCCTGTCCAGGCTTGGTGTTGGGCCTGGGCACTCCTGTTCTTGTCTCAGAGAAGGTCAAAGTCACAGAACTCAGCCTGTCTAGTGTCTGATGGACCCTCAGAATGGAACTGTGGAGGATGAAGTTTGCTGGGTGACAGGCAGGCTAGCCAGTGGCCGAGCCAGTGGTAAGAAGGGTTTAGTGGGCCAAGGAGGGAAGGCTGACCTGTTAGGGCCACACAGATTTCAGAGGGTCCCTGGCCATCAAAGGCTAAGTTCTAGAAGGAAATGAAAAAGCCTTCTGGAGTCTCCCTTTATGAAAGGATGCAAAGTTGGGGCAAGAACGGCCCCTGTGGGGTCAGAGGAGTTTATTTGGGGTGTGGCTGGATATGTCAAACCTATGTCACTTCATGGTCTGTTTCTATAGCAAAATGTATGTCAGATGCATCCTTACCTTTAACCTACTTAGATGCTAAGAACACTCCCATTAGCGCAGTTTTGAAAGTCACAAACATCAGGGTGCACACAAAGGTGAACTTACCTGCTGGGAATCGTCTAGTGGACGTGCCTTGCACCAGCCGGTGGGAGATCTGTGTGAAAATGGGGGTGCAGGACGTCATCTTGAAGGCTCTTTTCTAAATGTTCGGCTTCGCAAGACTCTGTTGGCTTGAGAGTCCAGGCCCATTCCCTCACTTTGACGGGAAATATTTGTTTTCTTTTGTTTTCCTAAATATAGCAATCCCCCTCCATGAATACGCATGAGCAGTTGCAGGGAGGAAAACGTTGGCAGGGCCAGGGATAGGGTAAGCGTAAGTGTGAGTGTGGTGGTGGAGCTAAGCTTTTTTTCAGGGCACACCTGGCCCTGGGTAGCCTGACCGAGAGCCAAGCATGGGCTTCTCTTTCTCAGCTGGGGCAGGGGAACCTCTGGGCTGGAAGCTAGAGGTATGCGTCCTTCTGCCTTTGACTCTGTCTTCTGTGTCCTGGGTTTCTTGCCCTTTCAGGGCCCAGGCTGTCACTGTGGGAGGCGGGAGCCCGAGCAGCTGCACTCTGGGCTGAGAGCCTCCTCGTGGCTCTAACTCCCTGGTTTCCCATAGCAACCAGGAGGGGGAGGTAGTGCAGGGCTAAATAATCCCATTTTACAGGTAAAGACTCAGAGGCAAGGTTGAGTCTTACAGGGAACGAGGGATGAGGGGGACAGTGCCTGTTGCTCAAAGGATAGGGCAGCGGCCCCATATACCGAAGGTGGCAGTTTCAAACCCAGCCCCGGCCAAAAACTGCAAAAAAAAAAAAAGAAAAGAAAAAGAAAAAGAAAGAGGGTTGAGGGGACATGCCAGGTCTTCTCCTCCAGATCTTTGGTTTTGCTATGATCATACAGCCTCCCTGCCTGGGGCGTTCCAGCTCTAGAGAGAGAAAAGGGTGAATAGAAGAAAGTGAAGTGTGTCTTCTGGTATCAGAGGACTCAGGCTTTCATCAGAGTTATGGCACGGAGTGGCTGCTTTCTGATCTCAGGCAAGTCTTAAGTGTCTGAGCCCCACAGTCTGCATCTGTAAAATGGTAGGGGTAGAACTTCTTGTCTCATGGATGGAGCGGAAAGATGTCACTGTGGGTGGTTATGGCTGGGCAAAGGAGTCATCATAGAAGCAAGCCGCAGGAGTGTCAGGGATGTCCACCCTCCCTCTGTCTTTTCCCCAGTGGGGGAGGGGAAGTGGAGAGGACAATACTGTGGACAGGCATTCTGGGGACAGTGGAATGGTGACTGCCAGCCGTGGTGAAGAGAGGGTGGCAGTGATGGCTGTGGGTGGGGGTGGGGCACGGGATAAGCAGTGCAAGGTGAGGATTAGCAAGCTTATATTCTAGAGGCCCTGGCAGTGCACAGCTAGGTCCTTGGACAGAGGATGTCATAGGCCTGATAATGGATGGTGTTTGATGGGCCATCTGGAGAGAGTGACCAAGCCCTGGGCTCCATGAGCTGAAGACAAAGGCTTCCTGGCATGGGACAAGGAGATGCCCTGCCCCAGAGTCCTGTAGATCCAGCAGAAATAGAGGCTCCAGGGCAGGAAGACTTTCCTGTGGCATTGGAGATTGTGCTTAAAGGGGAGTATCCAGGCTTTGGCCAGGGTCAGAGTCACTCTGGGGTCAAGGCCAGGATTATGGTGACAGTGGGTGAGGCTCAGCTTGGCAGTAAGTCTGGCCAGGTGGTGGCTCAGTGAGGGTGAAGTGGATGGTAGAACCACGTCTGCACCAGAGGTCGTCAGGGAGGAGAATTAGCATGCAGGCGACAGTCACTAGAAGATGGAAAGCAAAATCAATAACCAGGACATTTATCCAAATGAGCCCTTTGTGGTCTCTGTGGGTCCTGTTGGGAGGGATGTGCTGCAGGGGAGGAAGCAGAGTGGAGACGCTCAGCTGACACACGGCGCCCCTCTTTGCCTGAATGACTCCAAAAGGAGCTATCTCAGCTGCTGCTTGCGTGCGTGTGTGCATGTGTGTTCTCTCAGGGGACAGGCCCATTGTTGTCAGAGTGCAGCCATGAAGGCTGAGTGTGGAGAGCAGGGCCAGGGGGAGGACAACGGGGAGAGAGACCGTGTCGGGGAGATGGGGACAGAGGGGAGACAGGGAAGGGATGAGAAGACAGAGGGGTTCACACTGCACAGAAGGGAGAGAGACCATGATTCAGGGGAGGGAGAACAGCAGGGGAGCAAGGGGACCTTCGTGGGGTTGTGTGTGGGGAGATCCCGAGGAGCAGGGGCCCAGGGAAGGAAAGAGAAACCCACAGAAAGTGAGAGACTGAGAGAGAGGCAGATCCAGCTGGAGAAAATGAGACCCAGAGAGAGGAGAGAGCGACAGATAGCAGGATGAGGAGGGAGAGAGGAACGGACAGGGCGGGGACAGGGCGGAGAGACGCGGGAGCCTTTGAAGTCCTGGAGGAGGCGAAGAGGAATTCGAGGGCTATCAGAGACAGAGGCCCCTAGAAAAGGATCCAGAGATGGCAGATCTGAGCAGGGCAGGGCCAGACACAGAGCGTGAGAGAGTCATGGTGAGACTCTGTGAAAGATATACTGGGTATTTGATAGAAAAACAGACAAAAGACTAAGAGCTGAAGATGTTGCAGGGCCGACTCATAATTAGAAGAGGCAAGAGGCCGGGTCGCACAGGGATGGGCACGTGCAGGCCTCAAGATCCCTGGGGGACCCTGCAGAGTTCAGATAGCCTCACACACGCCCGTGGGAGAGGACCTACTGCATAATAGAAAAAACAGGAGCCAGGACGTGCGGAGCACCTGTGGCATACTAGCTCTCCCATCTCACCACGTCAGGGCTATTTCTGTTGTGTTTTTACAAAGCTGAATTCTTACAGGAAGGAGGTCATGCCTCATACTGCACACAGTAGGTGCTCAGAAGTCTATTCACTGCAGGATAAATGTCAGAATGAACAAATGAATCACTGCATGCTTGGGTAACTGGAGACAAAGAACTCAAGGTGATGGCAGGCTGATCCTGCCTACCCTACTCTGAAGCAGTGTGGAATGTCACTGGGATAAATGATGGTGTGACCCACCATTTGATAGTATCTCAGCCTTACTGTGCACCAGGCACTCTTGCAAACATCTCACCTACAGCATCTCATTTGATCCTCACAGCAATCCCATGACATGGGCATTGCTGTGATTTCCTTTTATATATGAGAAGACTGAGCTCAGAAAGGTGAAGTCACTTGTCCAAGGTCACAGAGCTAGCAGATGGTGGGTTTGGGGTTGAAAATAGTCAAGCTAACACCAGAATTGAGCTCTTAACCTCTTTATAATTTAGCTTCCCCAAGAACAGTGTCACCTATATTTGTTTATAGCATCTGGGCTTGCATAGTTTAAAAATTTCCCTGTATATTTGTCCACACATCAGCTTCCTAGAAAAATCTATAGAGCCAGAGTTGTTATTAACATTTAAGAGATAAGAAAATGGGCACAGTGGTTGAGAGATGGGTAGAAAAGGCACAAAGCTTGCATTTAGGAGAATTTGCACCTGAACTTGGTCAGAGCTCTCTCCAACAGGTAATGCTACTTATGATGTAAACCTGTCCCCAGGTGGAACACACTGGCTCGGGCAGTTGTCTGGTGTGTGCAGTGCCTGGATGGAGTGTTTGGCAGCCAGTATCAGATGTCCAGGGTATGCTATCCAGGAGGCAGAAATTCAGACTCTTGAAATCACATTTTTAGGTTTGAATCCTGGCTCCAGTCAGTGACTTGCTGTGACAAGTGATAAGTAATTAGAATGGCCCTCACCTATTATCAGTGACTCTGTGTCTCAGTTTCTTTGTTTATAAAATGGAGATGACAATCATTGTACTTTGTTAGTATTGTTATGAGAATTGAATGAGTTAATATTTTTAAACACTTGTAACAATCTCAGTGTATAGTAAGGGTTTGATAAATGTTGTTAAATAAATTGGACAGATAAATAAAATAAGAAAGGAGGAGGTGTCCTCGCCAGAAATGGGGTCTGGATAACTGAACACTAGAGCGAATCAGAACTCTGGACAGCTCCCAGAGCTTCAGCACCGCCATATTGGTACCATTTGCCAGATAAAGTCCTTTGGCGGTGAAATGGGTCTCAACCCTTTGTTCTGAATTACTTGGAGCTTGGGGGTTCTCCTCCATACCCTCAGGTGTCTGTCCTATGAGGGAGGGCACAAAGCTCTTCACCAGGAAGGCCTATGTCTTTGAAGTGGGGTATGGAGAGGAGACCAGGCATCCCTGTGGGTTTGTTCTTGAAGAAACATCCCTTTGCAGGATGAGGGTCTGTACCACATGCATTGGAGGGGGGCTAAGGGCTTGTGCTCAGTGTAGTTAGGGAACGTGGCTCCCGTGATTTCTCCCAGAGTAGTCCCTAAGTTCCAACAGGGAAAGAGCAAGGATAGACACAGGTTGAGTGAAGGAGCTGGAGAGAATGAAACCCTTAAGAGCTTCTTAGGGTTGAGATGGGGGCTGAGGGTTGCATAAAGCTCAGAGCTTAGAATCAGAATGGTTCTGCTCTCCCAGTTACTCCAGAGCTGCTTCTGCCCTCTGCAAATCCTGATCCACTCAAATCCCAAAGGTGAGTTACTTTTCATGGGAAGAAGTAATTAGAATGGCCCTCGCCTGTGAGCAACTCCTACACACCAAGACCTTTTACACGTTGTCTCACTTAACCCTCACAAAAACTGTGTGAGTTAGAGATTGCCAGTCCCATTTTACTCATGGGAAAACTGAGGTTCAGAGAAGTCAATAACTTTCCCAAAGAAAACTGCTGGCAGTTGACACGTTTTGCTCTTTCTTCCCAAACATACTGCCTTTCCAAAGACACTGCTGTCAGTGTTAGGAATGGAGCCTTCCGTGGATTTTCAGCCCCCTTTTTACTTTCTTTTGCTGTGACAAGTGGAGGCCCAGTAGGGTACAGCAACGATGTCTTCTTGCAATGCTAAATTTCCTGATACTCAGGAATTTACTCATCTTTGGCTACAGACACTTTCAATAGCTGAAGTCTGCCTTGACGCAGGAAGAAACGAAAGCTTCCTCAGACACAGCTCCTGGGAGGGGTAGCCACCAGAGCCCTGCCTGTTCATGCCTGTCTCTGCTTCTTCCACAGAGGATGTGGCTGAAGGGAAGAATGCCATCCTCATTGGGATGAGCCAGTGGAACTCGAATGACCTGGTGGAGCAGATGGAGACCATGGGAAAACTGGACGAGCATCCAGGTGAGGTTCTGCTTCTCTCCTGACCGGGGTGTGCATGTCTGTGTGTTGCAGGGTGGGCTGCAGGGCTGGCAACTGGGGCCGGGACTTAGGTCCATCTTTCTGGGCACCTTCCTGACAGCATCCCTGAATTCTGTGTCCCCTTGGAGACTTCTGGGGCAGAAGGGTTTTCTGGGGCAGAACAACTCCAGGATACTTCAGCAGAGCTTCCTTTGTCCACAGAATGGCCACCTGGTGGCGAGGATAATTGATGGCAGGGGCTGGAGCCAAGCTCTTTGGGCTGTTGGGCCTATGGGACTGGGAATCTGCTGGGCAAGAATTGTGGCAGCTGGAGGCATCTTTGAGCAGCGGAAGCAGCTGAGGTCTAAGGGCAGAAGGAAACCAGTGAGGGTGGGGGCTTCCTTTGGCTGAGTTGTTAGAAAAGGAGTAGGTGGCAGGAATTAATCCAGGGGGTTTTCTGTGGGGCAGGGAGGGGGCTAGACCAAGAGCTTGAACAGTAGACAGCAGGCAGAGCCTTCTCGGTGCCCATCATCTAGCTGTTTGATCATTTTTCATGACCTGGATATTGTGAGCACCTCTGTGTATAAAATGCTCTACAGGAGGGACTGAAGGTGATTCAGTGGCTGCCTCTGCCTTGTGAGGAGTGATACAGCACAAAGTCGAGACAGCGCATCCAGCTTAATCTGAGGGTTGTTGGCCTGGAGGGGAGAGGCAGGACTTGTGGAAGGAGGCAGGAGAGGGGATGTATGACGAGCTCCTGGCTGTGAAGCCAGAGCTGGCCTATGGAAGGCAAGTGGACGATGTGGTTGAGGTCATAAAATCTGAGCTGACATATGGGGAAACTGAGGCTCAGAGATCTTCAGCTGAAGGCTGTACCTGATTAGTGTCATGCTGGAATGAGAAACAGAGCCAGGACTGACCTCTGTGCCTGTCACCCTCAGGGAAGCTCCTTCCATCCCTCCTCCTCCACCCCCCATACCACTCCTCTACTTTATTTCTCCTCCATCTCTTCTTCTCTGTCCTCTCTTGGTCCTATCATTCACAGTCACAGTCTGGACCACAATTGCTGAGTGGGCAAGATCACCCCATCAGAAATGCTCAGTGAGATGGCCCTGGTGAGAGGATTGCTGCGTAGGTGGCAGCTTTCTTGGCATTGGCCACCTTGCCCCTGGCACCTGCTTCTTCTCCCAACCCCCACCCTTACCTCCTTGGTTCAAAACCCTGCTTGTGCCAAAGCATCCATTCTGAGGAATGGGCAGGACTGGGATGGTCATCACATTTCACAATCGAAGAAGCTGGCTTCACAGGGCAGTGTCTTGCTCAATGTCCTCCAAGTTAGTGGTGGCATCATCCAGGCCTAGGTCCCTGGTCCACTAATTCCAAGTGTAGGGCTTCACCTCCCAGATTGGACTGGGGCTTGGCACCATTCTGGGTTCAATATATTCAGAGTCTTAAAGGAAAGGCACCCTGGGTCTCTGTCCTATCCACAAGAAGGTCAGGCTCTGAATCTGGTCCTCATGGCCAGTCCAAAGAACTGTGGACAAAAAACTGTGGGTGTGGACAAAGAACCCAGTCTTCACAGCCATGTTTGCAGAAGGGTCCTCTGTCTGCTCTTTCCTTCACCCTGAGAATCCTAGAGGGGGCCCAGAAGGGATCAGGGATTCTAGGTCCTGCCCCACAACAGTACTTGTTACTGTGAAAAGACAAACCTGGATTTATACTCACCACCCATCTGGCCATCCCCCTCCCACCCTCTACCCCCACTTGTCTGCCAAAGAATATGTGACTCAGACACAGTGTGAGCTAAGGAGAGGGTGAGTGAGAGGAAGTGTGAGCTGGAGGACAGGGGAGTGCAAGGAGAAGGAAGCATGTGTGTGTGTGTGTGTGTGTGTGTGTGTGTGTGTGTGTGTGTGTGTGTGGTGGTCCAGAGAGAAACAGAAACTGAAGCTTTGGAGTCAAAAAGGTCTGGGTGTGAACCTGAGCCCTGCCACTCCATGGCTTTGTGGCCAGAGAAGGTCATGTCACCTCTCTGAGTCTCACTTCCTTCATCTGCCAAGTGGGGGACTAATAAAAACACTGTGGGGATGAAATGAGGTCATACTTGCATGGCAGGCAATTTTTATTATGATGGAAAGGGGAGAAGAGTGACTGCTCTTGCATAACCACAGCCCCGACAAAAGCTTCCCGGTGTTTTGAATTGAATGATTGAATTCGGGGCAGTGCTTGCCTGCGTCCAAGAGTCGATGCTATTTCCTCCCAGTGCAGAATGGAGAGCAGGAAGGAGAGAAGGAAGAGTGAGAGAGGGAGCAGAAACCAACCAGATTCTCAGCTCCTTGAGCTCTATTCTCCTGGGCGTTCATAGTGTGAGTTCCCACAGTGCGACAGAATACACACTTCATTCATTTCATTCATTTCAGCAGTCATTCATGGAGCCACCACAGGGATCCAACTCTGTGCTAGATATGGGTTAAACAAAGACTAGCAGGATGGCATTGTCACCTTTTAGGAGAGGAAGAGACAGATCAGAGCCATGGGGGACAATACAGGCTCAGGAGAGGCTCTGGGAATGTCTTGGTGGGGGCGGGGGCGGTGGTAGGGGTGGGGGGGCGATGTTCCAAGAGCATTTCCTGGAAAAGGCTGCAATCAATTGCAATTGGTGGTGTAGGCAGCGTGTATACCCCTGCCGCCTTCAAGTTTCCTGCCTTTAAACACAGCGCTCTCTCCAGGGCTCCTGCTCATGGTCCACCCACTGGCCCATCACTCTGCCTGTGTGGGTGTTTCAACCACCTTCAGTGGTGACTGTCTCCAGGCAAGACCTTTCTCCTGGGCTCTAGATTTATATTTTTGGTAGCTCCCTACTAATGTCTACCTGATTGTCCTTACGCTCTACAGATTCCCAGTGGAGCTGACCTTCTTCCTCTTAAACCTGAATTATGTTTTGTTTTCTATCTTTTCTCTCCTTAGCCATTTACGTCCTATGCTGCACTGGTATTCTCAGACTACTCCAGTTCTTGAGGGTGATAATTCCTGTGTGTGTGCGTATGTGGTGTGTGCATGTACACAGGCTAACTGTACTCTATGGATTTTGTTTCTCCATTTTTTACGGTGAACTCATCTTGGTCATACCACCCCCTGCCTTTCCTTTTCTGTGGGAGTCTTCCATGCCTGAGGTTGTGAAGCTGTCCTTGTAGAGACTGATTTTGTATTCCTTTCTGCTGGGCCTGAGTGTTTCACTAATCTTGAATATTTTATGTGGTAAATTTATAGCTCCGAGTTTCCTTTCTACATGGGTGGTGTAAATTTAGACCCTACACCCATAAGTGGCACAGGCTTAGGTTTTATAATTACTCATGTGTGACTTTTCCCTTTCTCACTGTCTGTGAATGGTTTCTTTGCTGCTTCCCCAAAGGAGTTTTTGTTTTAAGTTCCTCTGTGGATAGACTAACCCTTCAAGGGTCTCTTCAATAAAGGCTGGGGGCTCCACTTTAGCCTTCGCTGTCCAGCAGCTGAGGTCAGGCCTGTGGTGTTCACAACACGGTTTTCAGGCTCTAGCCTGGGAGCCTCCATTCTTCTGATATCATGGGACCCATGGGTCTCCCTTATTTCAGCTTCTCTTTTTGTCTCTGGGTTACAGTTCCATCTCTATTTCTGGCACGTGTGTATTATATATTCTCTATTTTAAGCTTGGTTATAAATTTACCTTTCAGGGGGGATAATATATTGCTCAGTATATATGGATTTTAGTGGAAAAGAATCCTTCAGCATCAGCTCAGTATATCTTATTATTGTTACCGTTATTTTACAATTATTTGTCTTGTTATTTTTATTTAACGTTGTTCATTATAGTAAAATATGCATAACATACAATTTACCATTTTAACCATTTTATTTTTTTATTGTTTGGGATTCATTGAGGGTACAAAGAGTTAGGTTACACTGATTGCATTTGTTAGATAAAGTCCCTCTTATAATTATGTCCTGCCCCCAAGAGGCGTGTGCCATACACTGTGACCCCCCCCGTCCTCCTCCCACCTCCCCCTCCCTGCTCCTGTATTCACCTACAACCCCTTCTCCTTGTGTTAGCTAAACTACTGCCTTCATATTAGAATTGAGTACATTGGGTTCTTGCTTCTCCATTCTTGTGATGCTTTACTAAGAAGAATGTGTTAATGCAGGTTAATGTAAAAGATGTAAAGTCTCTATCTCTTTTAATGGCTGAATAGTATTCCATGGTATACATATACCATAGCTTGTTAATCCATTCCTGGGTCGGTGGGCATCTAGGCTGTTTCCACATTTTAGCGATCGTAAACTGAGCTCAATAGTCTAGTGCAAATGTCCTTATGACAAAAGGATTTTTGTTTTTCTTGTGGGTAGATGCCTAGTAATGGGATTGGAGGATCAAATGGGAGGTCTAATTTGAGTTCTTTGAGGTTTCTCCATACTTTCTTCCAACAAGGTTGTATACATTTGCAGTCCCACCAGCAGTGTAAAAGTGTTCCCTTCTCTCCATATCCACGCCAGCACTTCGAGGCTTTGCAATGTGGGTCATTCTCACTGGGGTTAGATGATTTCTCAGGGTGGTTTTGATTTGCATTTGTCTAATGATTAGGGATGATGAGCATTTTTTCATATGTTTGTAAGCCAGTTGTCTGTCTTCTTTAGAGAAGGTTCTATTCATGTCTCTTGCCCAGTGATATATGGGATTGTTTGGTCTTTTTTTGTTGATTTAATTTGAGTTCTCTGTAGATCCTACTTATCAAGCTTTTTTCTAATTCATAATATGAAAATATATTTTCCCCTTCTGATGATTGCCTGTTTGCTTTGGTTGTTGCTTCCTTAGCTGTAAAGAAGCTTTTTAGTTTAATTAAGTCCCATTTGTTTATTTTTGTTATTGTTGCAATTGCCACGGAAGTCTTCTTCATCAAGTCTTTCCCCAGGCTGATACCATCAAGTGTTTTCCCCACACTTTCTTCAAGGATTTTTATTGTTTCATGCCTTAGATTTAAATCTTTTATCCATCTGGAATCAATTTTCGTAAGTGGTGAGAGGTTCAGGTCCAGTTTCAGTCTTTCACGTGTGGTTATCCAGCTCTCCCAACACCATTTATTGAACAGAGATTCTTTTTCCCAGTGTATGTTCTTATTTGGTTTATCTAAGATTAGGTGGCTGTACAATGTTAGTTTCATCTCATGGTTTTCTATTCGGTTCAAGATGTCAATGTCTCTATTTTTGTGCCAGTACCATGCTGTTTTGATCACTATGGCCTTGTAGTATAGCCAAAAGTCTGGTAGAGTGATACCCCCCAATTTTCTTTGTTTTTATTATTAAGGATTGCCGTTGCTATATGGGGTTTCTTCTGGTTCCATATAAAATGAAGAATTATTTTTTCCAAATCTTGAAAGTATGATGATGGTATTTTAAAGGGGATTGCATTAAATCTATAGATTGCTTTGGGAGGTATAGACATTTTGACAATGTTGATTCTTCCCAGCCATGAGCATGGTATGTTTTTCCATTTGATAATATCTTCCACTATTTCTTTTCTTAGGGTTTCATAATTTTCTTATAGAGGTCCTTCACCTCTTTTGTTATGTATATTCCTAGGTATTTCATTTCTTTTTCAAAGCTACTGTGAAGGGAATTGTGTCATTGAGTCATGGTACACTTGAACTTATAGTTAAATTTCCTTGGCACACTTAAATTATGTTGATAAAAAAAAAAGTGTAAAATAATATACTTATTGTGCTTTGAACTTCTTTTGAAAATAGTTTAATTAATGATCTTTAAAAATTTTCAAGGCACCCCAGTGTAGTGTTGCACACTGGTTAAAAATCATTAAACACTAACTCCTTGCCCTCCCTTTCCCCTGGCCCCTGGCAGCCACCATCCTACTTTCTGTCTCTATAGAATTGATTTCTCTAGGGAGCTCACGTAAGTAGTATCACATACTATTTGTCCTTTTGTGTCTGGCTTATTTCTTTCTTTTTCTTTAAATTTATTAAATCATAGCTGTGTACATTAATGCAATCATGAGGCACCATATACTGGTTTTATAGACCATTTGACATATTTTCATCATACTGGTTAACATAGCCTTCCTGGCATTTTCTTAGTTATTGTGTTAAGACATTTATATTCTACATGTACTAAGTTTCACATGTACCCTTGTAAAATGCACGACAGGTGTAATCCCACCAATCACCCTCCCTCCACCCCTTGTCCCCCCTCCCTTCCCTCCCTCTCCCTCTTTCCCATATTCCTAGGTTATAACTGGGTTATAGCTTTCATGTGAAAGCCATAAATTAGTTTCATAGTAGGGCTGAGTACATTGGATACTTTTTCTTCCATTCTTGAGATACTTTACTA